>CAAKHG010049778.1:0-10000 GCA_901007715.1 Dactylopterus volitans | reverse complement strand
CGGCGACACAGATTAAGGCGGATCCAAAGCACACGCGCACACACACATGCACACACATGCGTGCACACACACACACACGCGTGCCCACACACACACACACGCACCACGCCCACCTCCCGGCCTCTCGGGGTTTCAGCTGTGTTTGAATTCCGTTTCCCGTCTCATTAAAATGATCATTCGCGGGAAACATGGACGTCTGGGAAGTTGGGATGCATTATGATATGACTGACACACACACACACACACACACACACACACGATATGATAAGAGGCTGTGTTGCCGTGAGGACGTGACGGACGTGTCGGCGTGCCGGGGAGAGCTCACGGGTGTGTGTTTGTGTGTGTGTGTGTGTGTGTGTGCGTGTGCGCGCGTGCGTAATGGATGACTTCCTCTTCGTGACTCTCCAAAATAAAAACCCCAGAATCCAAACGCCACCTTGATCTACGTTCCGTCTCCACGTGAAAAGCACATAACACTGTCCTCCTTTAGGTTCTCGCATTTCAACGCCTGGAAAACGTCCAAAAAAAGACCCCACAAAGATAAAAACCAAAACAAAGAAAGGCAACGGACTGGACGACAGGATGGAGGGAGCCCCGCCCCCTAGTGGTCAGATTCAAACTCACGTCGATCCACAGAGAGAAGACCCGACTCATGACGGCGCGAATGGGTTTAAAAAATAAAGGAAGAGTGAGCGAAGTAAGAGTGAGAGGTGATCTGTACAGAGACCAGAGCAGGTGTTTGCATCAGGGCAGCTCCCACCTCCGGCTCCTCTTGTATAAAAATATATAAACCACAGTGATGGCCTTTTGAGGACTCGTACTCGCAGATGTTTGCCTCTGTCCACTACATTCAGTGGTTTTCCCCGTTTCACGATCACGGCTCCGGAGATCTCTACTATAAATAGTCCCGGCAGATATGGACACGTCAGTCTCTTCTGGATATAAAAATACGAGAGTCAAGCGTGAACTTCTGGGTTCCCGTCGGGCCTACGCCTGGATTTCTCTCACGATCGTTAGATCCACAGTGTTTGGAAAAGTCTTGAGGAGGGACACGGCGTTCCCGTGATCGATGTTCACGAAGCTGTAGCCGTTGGCCTGCGAGGAGCGGAGGACAGAAGACACCCCGTTAACGGAAAACCCCCCACAGACCACAAACGCACCACACGCCAGCCCCGACGGAAGCTACCTGGATGATCTTGTCTCCAGGCTGGAGAATCTTGGAGGCCGGTCCCTCAGGCTGGACCCTCGTCACAAATATTCCCTGGAATGATGAACAGGTGAATGACCTTGACTGACCAACTGTGGGGATCAAACACGTGACTGTGAAACAGGAGGCAAATTTACGTTGTCGTCCGGACGAAAGGGGTTCCCACGCCCGCCCACGCCGCCCGATATGCTGAAGCCCAGCTCGGGATTCTTCTCCACTTTCACATGGATCTGAAACACACACACGCACACACACACCAGTTATGAACTTGGAAATACCGGAATACTTTTATGATTTAGCTATTTTGGGAAACGGGCGGTGGCCTGCTGGTTAGCTTAGCACAGCGTAACGTAGCATAGCATGAAGTTGGGGGAGCAGGGGGCGACCGGCGAGCCTGGCTCTGTCTGAAGCTAACATCTGCCCAGTAGCACGGCTAACGTTAGATAGCTCTCTCTCATGATATGTGACTTCTTCTGTGGTGTTTTAGAGGCAACTCCAGCTGCAGCTTCACGTGGACACGCGGGAATCTGGACCTTCAGATCTCACAGCGTTCATCTGGACCTTCAGATCTCACAGTGTTCATCTGGACCTTCAGATCTCACAGCGTTCATCTGGACCTTCAGATCTCACTGTGTTCATCTTCTCCAATCAAATCAAATTCAACGTATCAAAACTGATCTCAAGAGTCCAAAGCAGCGACGGACCCCGCGGCATCGGCGCCGTCACCAGGGCGCGAGCGTGGCGCTGCTGCCTGCTGAGGTCTGAAAAGAGTAAAGGGTTCCGCGCGACTCGACGCCAGCTGGCTCACCTCCTGCTGCAGCGAGTCATGCGGGGCCCTCGGGGGCCCCTGGGACTGCTGCGACACTTTGAGCATCAGGTAATCGATGAGCTGCTCCCGTGACGGGTGACGGGCCATGGACGCCTGGCTCATCTGAGCACGTGCAGAGGAGCCCACCTGGCCGTTCATCGCAGGCACCTGGAGGGGAACACCAGCACAACCATGACGCGAGGCGGCGTCCCAGCCGAGTTCTGCCGCCTTCCACGGCGAGGCGCGGATGCGGATGCGGCGCCGAGTCGGGACTCGGCCGTATTGCGGCCAACCTACTTTTCTGTGGGGATCCATGATGAAGCTCTGCTGCCCCGCAGGACCGAACACGTCGTCCTGAAAGAAAAACGCCGCTTGTTGACACCAAGCATCAACCAGTCTTACGCGCCATCGTTTTTCGTGTCTCGTGGGGACGTTCGGCAGCGAGATTTGTTAATTTACAGGAGAGGAGGTGATGAGGAACAGCTGACGTTGATCTTTTCAGACATCTAGTTCTCAAAATGAGCCTTTTAGGGATGTAGAGGGAGTGGATTTTAAGTAGGGAAGAGGCTACCCACCACGCTCATAAGCACAGACACTTATTTCTCATCTACAGATTCTAAAACCTACTTACCAGTCACACACACACTTTTCATCCCGGAAACGCAGGGTGAGAGGTGGTGCAGGGACGGAAAGTTGGAGTGAAGATGACGTGTTAGAGTCGCAGGATGATCGGGGGTGATGATTACGACAGCAAAGAACCTGGTGGCCGTTTGGTACCATCCACAATAAATCATGGCGTTCCCGATGAGGAGCCCGCTTACGTCCCACAAGCCTCGCAGCTCATCAATGAGACCAATAAACACCCCCCACCCACGATTTATCATTCTCAAATGGCACTAAACCAATTTGATGATGGTACAAACACCAGTCGAGTCATTTTAGATGTGAAGAGAAGCCGCGCTAATGACTGTTAGAATCTACTGGGCTTCCCTGAGAGGGCGTCTGGAGTCGTGGGGGGGTCACGAGGCGCCAGAGACGTACTTTCACTTGTCTTTCAGAAGCGCAAGTGAAAGTTGGCGCCTCCAGAGGAGGAGCCCGGCACCGCGGGGTGTGAGGCGAGCAGAAGCTGGAAGCCCCCGGCGTGGTACCGCTAAGCATCGGCCGCGTGAGCTCATGTCGAGTGGGCGGTACTCACACAGAAGCCCAGGGCGCCGCGGTGCTGCCCGTCCCGGCCACTAAAGCCCAGGCAGCCCTGGCTGGCATGCATTTCCCTACAGCTGCCGTAGTGACAGCAGCTCAGCGGAGCCGTGCTGGAGTTATAGGAGCGAGACAGCGCGTTCTGAACACGGGGGTGTGGGGGCGGCGCGGAGCGAGCGGCGCCGACAGACGGGTCGGCGGCAGCGGCGGCCATGCGTTCCACCGGGTGAGCGAGCACATAGGAGACACAACGACAAAGATTGACAGCATATACAGGCAGACATGCAGGAAGCACACGTACATGCGTATACGTACACACACGCGGCGAGGTTAGCGGGCTTTGTAACGTCTAACACTTATGACATCATCCCACTTTGAATAAAAGGTGGCTGAAATTTACTTTGGAGGCCTGAGAAGTGTCAGTGGCACGGCTGGAGGCTTCGACTGAAGGTTTGCAAAAGAAAAGGGGCTAAAACATCTTTGTTGCTTTTCCACTTCATGGTACTGACCCTACTCTACCCTACTCTACCCCACTCTATCCTTCTCTACTCGCCTTTTTTGGTTTTCCATTCGTAAAAAAAGTACCTCGCACCACTTTTTTAGTGACTGCTCTTCTACTTTGACCAATGACACTGAGGCGGGACTATCTTCTAAGTACCTGATAGCAAAGGCGAGCAGAGTCGGTATCATATAGTGGAAAAGCGCCATTAAGATTCATCACTCTACTGGGACGCTGTGTCCTCATTTCACTGTCTGTGACTTATGGCCATGCTTCTGTTAGGCTGGCTTGTCATTGGTCAATCCCTTCTACTGGTAGAAGGTTAGGTCATGCGGACTATGAAGACACTGGGTAAAAACCAGTCCCACCTTTAAAATGTTAATGTAAATCAGAAGCCCGAAAACAAAGCATCGATCATGACACTGCGACAAATTTGGGGTTTTTTTTGTACCTTTTCCATTTTCTTGGCCTCAATATGACGCATGACCTGGTCTCTCCAGTCCGCCGGCACCCGTCCTCCTGGCATCTGTCCGGGCCCGTCCAGCAGCGAGTGCTCAGACTTGACCCTGGTGTTGGGCCTCTTGCTGGGGCTGCTGTGCTGGTAGTTGAAGTCGCTGACGGACATGGTCCTCTCTGGAAGCTCGTGGGGCTGGGGCCTGGCGCTGAGAGGCCAGGAAGCCCCGGGCACATCGATGCTGTAAGTGCGAGCTGAGAGGGGCCTCTGAATGGCGTGACTCATCGCCAGCGGGCCCCTGGCGAGGGTGTGAATGTCCCTGTACGTCATGTACTCCCCCTCGGGCACTTGCATGCGTCTTGGGTCTCCAATGGAGGCCGTGGAGGCGGTGCTGCTTTGCCTCTGGAGAGTGGCGCTTCTTGGCTGGCCTCCGGTAGTATGAAGTCTCTCCTTTGCCCACATGTCCCCTGATGGTTTGGACCCCATGGGGGGCCCCCTCTGCTGGGACTGCAGAGGGTAAGGAGGTGCCTGATTCCGGTTGGAGTAGTTGGTGTTGGCTAGTGAGTGAGGAGGAGGTGGGAGGTAGCCTTGGTGCTCTGGGGGCATGGGCGTCCTCTGGGCCCACAGGCCCTCTTTCGGCATGGCACTGCTTGTGTACTGAACATTGTACTGAGGAGGAGGGATGCCCATGGCCATGCTAGAGGAGACCGGATATCTGCTGGTGCTGGCAGGAGGTTTGGAGGAAGAGAGCAGGTCTGAGGAAGACGCAAAAGAGCTGGGGTAGACCTGGAGGGTCTGGTCATTGAGCAACGATGCCGACTTGCTCCTGACGATGCTCTGGCCTTGAGCCCCAGGCCCCGGCCCGGCCCCCGCCACCCTGACCGCCGCCGTATCATAGGAGTCACCGTCGTCGTCAAAGGAGTACAGCTTCATGCCCCCTGCTTCTATGTTGGTGACACTCTGAGACTTCATCACCTGTGGCGGATGGCACCTTTTCTCCGGAGACAGTTCTTCTGTGCTGCGAGACAGCGACATGTCACTGCTGGCTGTCACGCCTGTCGAGGCCACGTGCACAGCAGATGTCTCCACTCGGTTCCCCAGGCTACCGACGCAGTCGCCGACCTGCTGGTTTCCATTCTGCAAATGGTGCATGTTGTCATTGCTGAAACCCTGCTTACTGTCCAAGTCGTCCTGGGCCATGGAACCATTTTTGGTTTTGTCAAACTCATCCAGCTGCACCATGTTGTCTGGTGGCAGCTTGGACACGTTCATATTGATCTGGTCCCACTTGGTGTAAGCGTCCCCCATGCCATTGTTTATTCCCTTCTCAATGAAGGCCAGCCTGGCTTCCATGGAGAGGTCATAGTCCCCCGTTTTCTCAGGCGGAGTCTGCTGGGTCCGCAGGAGGGCCTGGAGGGACGTTTCAGAGCCATTGCCATTATGCAGCAGAGGCGTGGTGTCTTTTGGCTGGTTCATGTTCTCGTCTTCTTGCCTAAAAAATAAAAAAATAAAATAAATTCGGAGGACGCACGAATGAGAGTTTACACCCACGTCATGGGGGCCGGGGGTGGGTGCATGCTAACATGCTGGAAACGGACCTGGTTTTTGGTAAGAAGGGCATCTTTGCCTCTCTCTCGGGGGTGCAGAGAGAGTTGTCCTGGCTGCTGTCGGTGGTCAGAGACACCGAGTCCGACATGCGAGACGGTGACGAGCAATTACTGTTGTTCTGGTTGCTGTTGGCGACTGTGTCATCGAGCAGAGAGTCTGCGTCCTTCCCGTCGTCTGCCGACCAAAAACACCACGGTTGGCACACTCTGCCCACACACACTGTCACATTTCAATGATGCAGAGTTTTTAAATTACCTTTTTTGTCCTTACTTAAAGTCACCACTTTGGGCTGGTTGATGGAGATCTCAATCAGAGGTGGTCTCATCTCTGCGATTTTCATTTCCTCCTCCTCATACGATAGATCCTCAGAATCCTGGACAGACAACAGCGGTTAATCTATCAAGCCCCGTTTCTCAGCTGAAGCTTCGTGGACCTCAGAGAGCTGAATGTTGGGAGTACCTCCAGGGTGTCCTCATGGTTCATCATCGGACCTTCTGTAGATTTGAGCGGGACCTTCTGCGAGCTGTACGACTCAGAGGTGTCGTGTGATCCAGGTACAGAGGTGTTTGGGGCAGACGCGTTGTTGGACACCTGGGAATCCAACTCTGACGGCACGCCATTGGGACACGGGACCTCGATCACCTGCAGGAACACAGTGGGCGGGGGTGGTTACGTAAGCAAGTGTTCCTTGCTTGCATGAACAATACGTAGTTTGTCAATGCGGAACGGAAGCAGGTCAAGGACTGAAAGTTGACCAGGTCAAAGTTTTTCTCTGGAGCCGACCTTAACACCCACATCCTGCACACCAATGTGGTTCCTCTCGACTGGTCTGGCGTCTTTCCCGGTTTCGTCCCCGGACTCGTCCTCCTTCAGCCTGTGAGCCACCGACTGGGCCGTTTTCACCATGTTCTTCAGCTCGTCTGGATATGGCGTCGGGTAGCGCTTCAGGTTCCCCTCCTGGGACAACATGAGCATGAACATCATCTTTCTCCCGAGTGTTCAGCATACAGACAAAGTTTGCTTTGATACCTACAAACATTCCATTGTCTATTATAAACGAGTTAAATTTAAAATTAAAATGTTGTAAAAAATGGATGCATTCCACGTGAATGCACCTATAAAATGAAGCTTCCTGCCAACTAAACTACTTGCGACCACAACATTGCTCTCGCAGCTCTAGCGAGTCACTTTCGCTTCCTAGCGTAACCAGTGGCCGCGGCGCCGCTCACCCTCGGGGGCGTTTCCCGCTCATCCTTGTCTTCGTCGCACTCGAAGGCCACCTGAGCTCGGTGCTTGCGCTGCTCCTCCCAGAGCGCCGGATTGAAGCTCTCAGAGTCGGAATTGGGAATGTCTGAAACAAAAAAGCAGAAACTCACATGACCATGATTCTACGGTCCTCCGGCTTATTCTCCTCCTGTGTGCTGAACTGACGCAAGTCCGACTTTGACCACAAGATGTCGCAAAGACGACGGGACGTCCGCCCAAAGGAGTCAAGGGGAAGAACTTGAGACGCAGATGTAACCTGAAAACAATCATTCTAAGCGGTCGCTTTAATTGTTGTTCCTGAATACTCAGCAGTATCTCCAGAGGTCCTGTGTCATGCTCTCTAGCTGCACTTTATGAAAAACACACACTTGCTCAAACGTAACTGAATTCTGACGTGTTGCATTCAAGAGAAAACGTGTCACGGACAGAACTCAGTTTAAGGCCGCGTGCTGGCGACTTCTCAGCGAGCTCAATGTGCACTGGGTAATCTCCACCTACGGTCACCTGCTGTGTACTCTCCCTATCAACGAGCTGTAAAACATTACCATCACTGTCATCACTCGCTCTGGCTTTGCGGGGACTCCTCAAGCATATTCGGAAAAATTCCCAGGAAGTAATTATGGAAAATGATAGGAAGCAGACTGCTGGCGGACACGGAGCCCACAAACGGCCACTTGTGCGACCGCAAATCTTCTGACGGCGAGGCACATTGCTGACATTTCTGCAAAAACCATGCAGGCTGACTCACTCGCGTTTCAGGAGGGTCAGCACTGCAGAGCTCGAGCGGCTAATTACTTCCACGCCGAGGTGCCTCGGGGTCAGTGCAAGCTGTCTGCTGTAACACGAGACCCAACCCGGCCAACAGATGCTCGACAAGAGGCAGAGACTCGTGTTTCTCTGGCCGCCTGCGTCTCAGGTAGCGAGGTCGCCTATGAAATATGCATTCGGGGATGCTCGCGGGTCACGCGCAGGACCGATGTGGACGGACACGTCTGGATGCTGACACCAGATTTTAATCATTCGCTGTCAAGAGTTTCAGTCTTTAAAACACCTTCTTTTCAAAGATGATTATCAGCATCAGGTTCTACAAAGCCACTTGCCAAGCTGTGCCCGGATAAGGCAAACGTGTGAAGCTGTGGACCACATGTCAACCACGAGCCCACGTCAGCAGGTCAGGTGATCGGATGCATCTTTTCCAACAAGAGAAGTCTTCTCACAGTCATTTCTGACGCACCTGAAGCTACGACAGCATGCACACGAGCCTCCGGAGGAGCCGGCGTCGTCGTTGTTTCTGCATGACCAGCTGCCACCCGCCGCTCCCGCTCAACCCGACGCCCGGCAACGACGAGAACCGAGCCGCCTCGCACGGAAACTGTTCCAAGTCACAAGCTCCACTGTTTACTACCTTCACCTCACTGGGGAGTGACCAAAGAGCTTGGAAGCATTCGGGGTCTGAGGCTCTGCAAGGTGCCGGCGAGGGACCGGCGGTACTCACAGTCGTCGGTCCTGGTCTGCTGAGGGAACATGTAGTTGGTCAGCACGGTTTTGCGGGTCTCTGGATCCTCCTCCTTCTGGAGAGGAATCAGGGGCTTGGACTGTGGGACAAAGACAATGTTCCTGTTACCAAGTGTGCGTCGTCATGAGGGTGAAGACTCTTCCTATGCAACTCCTGGTGCCTCCTCGCATCACCAGGCCCTCGGTGAAACCTCTTTAAACCCCCCCTTTGCCCGCTGATGGGTGCTTCACCTGCCCAGCTGGTGACCAGCCTCTCATGAGCCATTTTAGTATCACCGGTGCTTCTCTGCTGACGGCGGGTTAAGTTGAGCTTATTCATTAAACGCGTGAGGAGGGTTTCAAAGTCAACATGCTAGACAATATATCAACAAAGGTTTTGCTTGGTGAAATATGATTCTGCGCACTTAAAGACTTTAAAAACTATGACAGTTCGACCACGTCTGAACTCCAGCGGCTGCCATCATTCCAGTGTTTCCTGACGACGCCTTCTGCGGGCGCTGCGGCAGTAGAAGTCAGCCGGGTGCAGTTCGGAAACATTTATTTATGAGCTTGAAGAAGCAAACATAACCGAACCAACGGACGCTGCCACCGACTCTTTTACAATCCCACTCCCTTATTCCGCGTCACGTCTTCCCCCCATTCAAAGCCACGCTGCCATGTCCAAGTGGGACCCGCAGCCGCCGTCTGACACGCGCACGGATCCATTTCCACCTCTGATAGGCTTATCTTGTGCTCTGGTGAGGGCCACGTTAGAAGAGGCAAAACTCCAGATCCCAAGCACCACAACTCGTCTGCTGACCTTGTTCTCACTGCGCTGCTGCCGCCTTATCTCATAAACTGGCTCCATGTCATTCAGATTTGTGTTCCGCCGAGGTTTGAGGCTTCTGACGGGCTTGTCAAGATTACCGTACTCTGGTCCTTAAACATGTGAGGTCAGGATTACGGCTCCTGACTTTCATTAGGATACTTCCACGCTTCAGAGATGCGGAGCTCAGGCCTCCGCTAAGTCTGACCTGCATTTTCCATTTGGCACATTCTGATCAAATATCCTGGAAGTGGTTTAACCCATTTTGAGTGTTGTTTTCCTGCGAGCTGCTCGGTCAAGCTAGAATACTTCACATGCTCTGAACGCCGTGGCAGACGGCGCCGAACCTTCATCTCCGGGTGAAACCGCCACACTTGCGGCTTGCACACGGCACACATGAGCTCACCTGGTTTTCTGACAGCCACATCGCCGTCATCTGGCTCAGTTTTGTGAAGCTGTAGGGAAGATTCTTCAACCTGCAACAAAGCAAAAGTGCAACAAACTTTAAAAAAAAACAACAACAACCCAGCAGCGTCCGTTAAGATATAACATGAATGTGGGATAAATCCCTATTCAGTGATTCTGGGACATCACTCTATATTTGGGATTATTTAGCGTTATCAGTGCGGGGCAGACACAAG
>CAAKHG010049776.1:37036-49187 GCA_901007715.1 Dactylopterus volitans | reverse complement strand
TGAGACCCTGCGTCCTCGTATGGGGACATTGTTTTTTGCAAAATGCACACCAAAGCAAAAGTCCGGGTCTCAGGAGGTTAACACTGATTGGACATGAATTTTCCCTTCACGTAGGTACAGACGTTCGCAGCCTCGTCTCCCTCTAGTTAAAGTTGAAGTGCCCGTAATTCAGTATCGGCATGTACAAGCTCTTTTGTTCATTAGGCAGACAAGCGCACACATAAGCTACAGGAGTCGGACCAGTTGCAGTTTGATCACTGAGGCCTAATTGAAAAGGTTTTTACAGAGCTTCCAGGACAGCTCATAAAGACTAACATATCTCAAATGCTAAAAGAAAAAAGTTCATTATTTAAGTAATTTGTGGTGGAAGGTGGGGGGGGGTCTACATCGTTAATGTTATGAGGAATTATATGGGTCCTTCTTGTGCAAAAAAAAAAGAATCTCAAAGTACTCTAGAAAAGGCACAGGTTTCTCCCACTGAAATCACGGCAGGGCTGATTTATATGTTTTCTTTTATTGTATACGTAGCCCTCATTAGAGTGAAGATAACTGGGAATATTGTCAGGACTAGCTGGGATCCACTGGCAGGCTGACTGGACCACGTTCAGCCACTGAAGAAGAGCGTCTAACCCAGAGAGTCCTGAAGAAGACGAACAGCAAAATGAGACATAAAAGTAAGATTTTACATACAAATAAGGAACAATAACAACACAAAGACAAACTAAATCACGACACAACATGCAGGAGTTAAGGACGAACAAGGATTATGGGAAAAAAAAGGAAAAGGATAAAATATGGAAGCCCATGGAGGACAAAAATAAAATTACAAATGAAACCATAATTCTGAAATAGTATTACAATTTCCCATGCAAGCATGTTAGTTGAGACAAAATCCAAAGTGGAATTTAATAATTCCAACATGCAATTTAATTTTCTCCTCCTAACATAGGCGCTCTATGACCATCACATTAAAATGGGAAAGCTGTTTGACGTTTCCATTTTCAAATTTGAATTCGCACTTTAACATCGTCCACTGCAAAGCAGGCCGTCGTTTTTGAGAATGAAACGTCAGTCGGCTTTTCCATTTTCATGTCACACAGCAGCAATGCCAGTCTGAGTAACTGGAATACTGAATTTTCACTCTGATCCAGACTGAAACACACATTTACGGGGAAAGTCACAATGCTACATTTCGAGCTTTTTGCCGTTTACATTTTTCGCGTTGCATCGCCGCAAGCGAAGATCCCGCGCTTGTTTTTAATGCTCATTCGGTCGCCGGCCACTCAGCTAAAGCAGTGATCGCATCGGCGTCAAAGTCGAGGCCGTCTTCCTGCTTATTTTTATTCCCGTAAAAGTTAAGAAGGCCTGACGTGATGCCGAGAATGCCTCGCCGTCAGCCGGTCGTGTGGCGACATGCAAACTCCTCTATCAGGACATCTTTGATGTGTGAGGGATGCGAGCCAGCAGGAAGGCCGGGGCTCCGGGTAATCACGGGGCTCCGGAGGAAACTTTAAACCACGAGCTGAAGACACAACAATAGACCCCGCCCCCTTCCGTTACCTCTCTCTCTCTCTCCGCGGCAATCTTAATGTCCTTCTCCTTCTTTCTCTGACCATATATGGTGGGGAATTAAACGGAAAGCTCATTGGTGGACGGGAGTCAAAGTGCAGGTAGACAGTTCCCCCTTGTTTGGAATATGCGGCGGAGACACCCTCAGGTCCTTCTCGCTTCCTTTTTTTTTTTTTTTTTTTTTGCACTTTTACTTTACTAGATATTAATTTTCACGGAGCAAAAGTAGGGACCGACTGTGTTATGTCCACATTTAAGTGTGAAACTGTCACCACGACTACTAAAATAGTCCCGGTGTGTGGAGAAAAAAAAACTCCCCATGTCTATTAAACACTTTTCTATTTCATGCAGCCGGTTGTGAGTTTCGTGTCTTTATTTCCACCTGGGACGCATCAGCAGCACCACGCCCCTGCTCCTGTTGCAGGTAGAGGCGAGGCTCTGCATTCCTACACACACACACACACACACGCTCAGACCAGATGCTCCAACTTTATGAGCTGCATTTCTATGGCTTTCACTAAGCTCACCGCTTGAAAAGAAGAAATGATGTGGATGTTGCTAAACATTCGGTCTACAGTAAGACGCCGGACGCACGTGGAGAGAGGGGCAGGCTTCCAACCAAGTCTCTGAAAATCAAACGTTTTCTTACTGAAAGGCCGTAAAATGGTGGAAAAAGTAAATGTTCATATTTGAGAAGCTTAAGCGATGCTGCCTTTGCTTGACAGAGTGCCAAAAATGATTAATGGGCGATGAGCAGGACAGTTATTTGACATCTAAATAGATTCAAATTAAATAAAGAGTTTCTTCCCATTTATCGTGATTATTATTATTAACAGCACCTAACTGGTGCTATCAACAAAGTCAGCTGGTTGACTCAGTTTAATGGGGGGCCCTCGATATATAAATGATATATTTGAAAATAAGTTTCGCATGATAGAAACGTGAGCAGGAGTGTAGATCACCATGCGCTCCCTTCACCTTACATGGCGCCTGTTTGCGTAATTTGATTCCTAAAACAGCACAAAAGCGCTCGAGGTCCAGCAGAGCTCATATCTCCGGGTTGTTGTTGTTTTTTTTTTTTTTTTTTTTACGTGCAGCTCTTGAACGCACCGCAAACCCAGAGAGGGGAAGGGCGGGGCTGAGGGGCCGAGGGGGCGGGGCCTGCGACTTACCTGCGAAAAAAGAAAAGTGCGCGCCTCGGAGCGGCGCAGCGTCCATCCTCCTCGAGCCGCCGCCGAGCCGCAGCCGCGTCCTGTTCCCTCGGGGGGAGAAGAGAGAGAGAGAGACGAGTCGCGGAGCGGAACTCGCAGCCGCAAAACCCGGACTCGGACCCGCGAGCGAACCGAGCTCACCGACGTTGCCCGCAGCTGAGAATCAGGTGCGTTTTACCCCTCTGGCGTCCGTCGGCGGGAGGGGGGGGAAACGTCCGCTGTCGCGTTAAAGCCGCTGAGCCCGAGGTTGAATTTTGGCGTGAAACGCGGCGCAAGATGCGACGCACCTGGCCAGGTGCGCTCATCAGGCAGCCGACGCAGGCAGGGGAGGGTAAGGGAGGGGGGGGCTTCCGAAGCTGCGCATGCTCAGTCAGCGGCGTAATCTCTTTAAAGGAATGCGGTGATTTCAAACGTTCAGAGGGCTTCGAGTCAAAACCTGCGACAGCGGCGGTTCGCATGTGTGTTTCTGCTGTTTTTGAAAGATACAACGAGGTTAGTTTGCGCATCGCCGGGCAGTTTGAATGTTCCCGTTAGTCCGCGGACCAGAAAATATTGTTACACGGCAACAGTGCAACAGGAAAAACAGGCCGGTCTGCGGCGTGAAAACAAATTAAGAATGTAGCTACTGTCTTGTTGTGTTAAGCTAGTTTTGAAGTGTTGTGTCGGTTGCATTAGACTGGGTATATTGAATTTAAAAACAAAAAAACAAAACTGCCCTGCTGTTGTACGTGTGTGTGCGTGCTTCTACCCTGAGGATACACAAATCACATGGAGATGCCGAAGAGGAGTTTGAGTCGGGTGAAGATGAGGAGGAATTCTGCTTTTAAGATGTTTTAAAGTCGCATTTAAGCTGTGAATCATGGAAAAAAAAAAATCTTCTGATCACTCGGGGGATCTTCCCCTATCGGCTGAGCCCAGAAATCAACACTGCCGCCAGGTCAGGGGTGTTAAAGCGGTGCTGGCCTCCTGGTTTTGGAGCTCTATTCTTGTCCAGCATCTCCCCAGTGGCTGTAGTTGCACTTTGACCAGTTCCCCGACATCCGGCGGCTGGTCTCCCATCAGCTCCCCTGGTTTGCAGGCCCGCCCGCTGCAGGGGCATGTGCCCTCTCCGTTAGGTAAGAGCCTGGGTAAATCCTGGGATTGACCGGCAGCCAAGAACACGAGCGGGCAGGCGGCTGGGGACGCCGCCGTGACGACAGGCAGGTCAAACGTGCAGGCGATGAGCGGGCATGTGCAGCGGCGGCGAGGTCGCCGCGGTTAACGAGGCGAGGGGGATCTGGAGTGATTTGAACTTCAGATCTGGACTAATTGCCGCAGACTCCATTAGGCAGGGCGAGCGGCCTTTCTTTTTTGTTTTTTTTTTTGTTGTTTTTAAGAATCGCGAGGATGACAGTGGTTCCCTTTTGTCGAGTTTGAGCCACCGGGTGTCGACATGTGAAGCGGTGGCGGCGGCGGAAGCGGAGTTTGTGCAACTTCCTGGGGAAGTTGGCCCATCTGCAGCTTCTCCCGTGAGGACGCATGCATGCGAGCGTCACTGGTTCACGGTTTAAGCCTGATTGTCAGCGATGCTGCATATGCATGATGCTCTCGGCCTGTCCTGACCACGCCTGCAATTTTACCCCCCCCTCTCCTGCACACACACACACACACACACACACACACACACACACACACACACACACACTTTCAGTCTGATCACATAATGAACTTAGCAGAGACACAGATGACACCTTGTGCACTGATCCCTTTATCCTTCACCATGTAAACACACACACTCCTCTTCATCTCTCTCTCCACACACACACACACACACACACACACACACACCCCTTCATTTTAAACTTAGACTTGGGTTGATGTTGTGTCGCCGAATTAGTCTTCCAATTTTCTGCGAATCCCTCAGAACCGACACAGGTGACATGAACCAAAACCGGTGTGTTTTTCATGTCACGCTCATCATTTCCTGTCACACACACGCGCACACACACGCGATGCTGTCTACTGGTCTGTAAACGCACATGTGTGTCTAATGCTATTTGCTTTGAATGTGCCATCGTAAATCGCCCAGTTTTACTTGAAGCTGTGCAACGTCTGCGAAAAATCTTTGGCACTTCT
Source organism: Dactylopterus volitans (assembly GCA_901007715.1). Lineage (NCBI taxonomy): Eukaryota > Metazoa > Chordata > Actinopteri > Syngnathiformes > Dactylopteridae > Dactylopterus > Dactylopterus volitans. Next base: position 44,292 of record CAAKHG010049776.1, on the reverse strand, counting down.
CTTCCTTTTTAATAGAACGACTGGTCTGACTCGCCGTCTTTGTGGGTTAAACACCGAGAAGAAAAAAATCGTAGCCCCCCCCGTAACGGTGAAGTCGCGTCACTACTGTTAACGTCTCCTTTTTTTTTTATGCGCTTCTAATCTTTTGTCTGCACGAGTTAATTCCGTGTAAATTCTTTAGCTGAATTAGACAGTTGTCACTTACTGTTCTGTACTGTTGATATTATACTCTTCAGATGCGCATAGATATATATTTTATTTATTTTTTTGTCAGGGCAGACTGGCATGGATGAATCCAGGGTGCGGCTGCAGAATAATGACATTTCTGTCTTTGCCCAGACTTGCTCCCAGCATTCCTCAGTGCAGAGCATCGCTCCTCTACCAGGAAGTGACACACGACTAGAGGCAGCAAAGCTCCGGCTCACCGAAAATGTAACTGTTGCACATTTATTCCCTCTGGCGGAAATCAGCCGATGTTCGGAGACGGGGTCGGGGATGGTGTGCGGTGTGCAGGAGTTGGGAATTTGCGGAATTCTGTTTAATGAGCTGGTGAGGAAGGAGTTCGGGCAGACGGGGAATAAAATGCGGGACAGGTAGAGGTAATGTAGGGAGGGGAGGGTTGAACGAGAGCTGATCCTGGCAGGGACTGAAATGTCTTTATGACCCACCAAAAAAAAAGTCATCAAAAGACGCATGACAACTTCCTGTCTCGGTTTTTCTTGTGTATTCAGATGGCACACGCACACCTTGGCTGATGAACGTGTTTCCTTTCGGTTGCTTGTTGAGCTAAGACTCATTAAACAAAAAGAAGTCATCACATGACGATGGATACTTCAGGTTGCGTGTTAAGCAGGAATAATAAGGGCTGATGTGGTGGTGTTCGTCGTTGCGTTGGCGTTCAAAGGGCTCCGGTTTTCTGCCCTGGGTGAGTTTATGAATGATGGACTGACAAAATTTCGTCAGTATAATCAACACCAGAACCATGACGCCCTCAAGTAGCATCGTGTTTATGCGATTCAAACAACAACAACAACCCACTAATGTGCCAGTTTATCTGGAAGTTTTATTAAATCAATTTTGCTATTTATTGTTGTTCATCATATACAGTATGTTTGAAAACTGTCAAACACACAGTAGAGCCGAGGCTGATTGGTCTAAAATACCTGCAAAACTACTGATATTCCCAAGTATCAGACAAACCGGGATGTATATTTTTGTTGACAAGCTTAAAAATCATTGTTCTAACTGAAGGAGAAAAATGTTATATAATTTGCACTTTGATTATTTAAAATTTTGCGAATGTTTGCACTCGTTTATTAAGAATGTTTTTCATCTTTGCCCTTTCGCTTTAAAATTATTTTTTTTAAAACATATCTTCTGCCTTTAAAAGCTGCCCTGTTTTAATGATCTAAAAGTATCTGTCAGTATCAGTAAAAGTGGCCTGATATTTCTTGGCACCGGGTTGGAACCAAATTTCCTGATTTTCTATACAAGAATGCAGGATTTGTGCAAAGTTTAAATGTGGGAAAATGCTTACTTGACTCATGACCTTTTAAGTCTGAAGGAATTTGTTAAAAGTGAGAAACCACTGTGCAAAGCCGTCTAAATATTTTTTGGTAACATGCGAATAAAACGTCCATTTTAGGTTTGTTTGTTTTTTTGTTTCACTTACAAGCCTTGTCGACTGGTCGTCGTCATCATTTAATGAACTAATCAATTTAAAATGTCCTCTTGCTCCGCCCTGAAGCCACCATGACGGACGCGGACAAGTTCCTGTATGGGGACCGCAGCTTTAACAACCCGCTGGCGCAGGCCGACTGGGCCACCAAGAAGCTGGTCTGGGTCCCCTCAGAGAAGCTGGGCTTCGAAGCCGGCTCCGTCAAGGAGGAGCATGGAGACGAGTGTGTGGTGGAGCTCGCTGACTCTGGCAAGAAGGTGAAACCCAAAAAGTTTTTTTCCTTCATCTGAATTTGTTAATCCAAGTTCCGTTTTCCATCAAATAAAATGTATTTTTCACATAAAAATTTGCTGCATTCGAAGCGAACGCGGCGTGTTCACGAAGCTCCTCTCGTCTCTTTGGACCTCAGGTGAAGGTAAACAAGGATGACATTCAGAAGATGAACCCGCCCAAGTTCAACAAGGTGGAGGACATGGCGGAGCTCACCTGCCTGAACGAGGCCTCGGTGCTGCACAACCTGAAGGAGCGATACTACTCGGGCCTCATCTACGTGAGTTTGCGTTTTAATGCGGCAAAGTGCGTCTCACCCTCGGCCCACGTTGCGGCAACACTGAGCGCCGGTGTCCAATTATCCAGACGTACTCGGGTCTCTTCTGCGTGGTGATCAACCCCTACAAGAACCTGCCCATCTACTCCGAGGACATCGTGAACATGTACAAGGGCAAGAAGCGGCACGAGATGCCCCCCCACATCTACGCCATCACCGACACGTCCTACAGGAGCATGATGCAGGGTACCGCCCTCACAAACGCAACCACAGCGCCAGCACTGTTATTACACCACCAATGGCTCGTTAAGATACTGCGCATCACATATGAAAGTGATAAATCATGATGGTCACATTCCCACAATCCAAACCTAAAAACATTTATTATTAATAATCCTGAATTTTATAGATAGAATTATTTATTTTCAAATTGCTTCACTTCAACTGCCTGTGTTTTTCTGTTTTGTAAACTTTGCCCTCTTGTTCGTTTTTTTTTCTTCTTCTTCCCGACACCTTCTAGATCGTGAGGACCAGTCCATCCTTTGCACGTATGTCATTGTTATCTGTCGCTTCCGATTCTACTAAGATAAGATAAAATATTACTTTATCTGTCCCACGGTGGCGAGGTTCCAGTGCACAGCAGCAAAGTGGACAGTAGAGAGGAGCAGCATCAGTGGGGGGAAAAAATGGTTGCATCAGTAAATGAGCGGTAAAATCGTAGCAAATGGAGAGAGTGCAGAGGAACATTATGAGAAGTAATAAAAAAAGGGATGACGGAAATTCAAACAAGACTTAAACAGTAGGAACAGTACACTAAGATTGATATCGCAAATTTAATTGAAAATTAAGCCTCTCCATAGTGAATTCTAGTCATAAGATCTATTAAGATTTCATACTCCCCTGGTTTTCAGAAAAGGCCTTCTTGATTTGTGTCCATCAGAAACGTTGTGTATTGTTTGGCTGTGGCTATGATATGTTAACGTTTAAACATCAGTGTGTTTAGGGATAACTCGACCTGTCATGTTGGGTTGAGCAACAGTCGCGTGTAGGTGGCATCTTTACCCCTGTCTTTGCTATATTTTGCCACACAGCGTCGTGCATGTATTTTAACTGCGAGCCGTTTTGCAAACACGGTAATTAACTTAACACATGATTTATTGATATTCATTTCAATATTGGTCAAACTATCTGCAGTGTGTCTCATGCCAGCCACCAAGCTAGCGTGCACGGCGAAGTCGATGTTTCAAGACATTCATAGACATTATAAATGTACAAAAATCGTGAAAACCAAAAAATTAATTTGACCGTTGGTCTCCTGAAAGGCTGCCTTCACCACAAAGCGTGGGCTGCATCAGCTACACTGGCAGGGGTCTCATCTAAGTGAGTTAGCAAGCTAACGGTGTGTTAGCTACCGCCGTGCTAACATTGTGGTCACTCCATTCAAAATGACATAACAGGACTGCAAAACAGATCCACAACTTCTTCTGCGAACATAAAGACGAGAACGGCTCCCCTGATCCCACGCTGCTTCACGCGGCCGTTTTGCCGGAGCGGCGACTTGTGGCAGAAATGCAGTTATTCAGTTATTTTTGCATCTGTTCCAATTAACTGTACCACAAAGACCAAATTTCATGTGTGGGATGTGCCGTGTGTTGCTTGCAGCGGCGAGTCGGGAGCAGGGAAAACGGAAAACACCAAGAAGGTCATCCAGTATCTTGCCCATGTTGCCTCATCTTTCAAGTCCAAGAAAGAGCAGGTCAGTGTTGAGCATTTGTCCTCCATTTTAGTATCTTACCCCGCCTCCCGTCTCGCGGCCTCCCCCGCGGTTAGCTCGTGGCGCCGCGTGGCGCCTTGACGCCGCAGTCTCACCTCTCTGAGGCGACTCCCAAGTCCCGTACGTTTTGCGGCCGCTGTCGTATGTTAACGTGAAGTGTCTCTTCGAATCATTTCTCGGCGTTTGGTCGGGCGACCGTAGGGATTCCTCCGCAGTCACATCATTTGTTTTACTCTCCCTCCCTCTCTTCTCTTTAGGGCAGCGCAGTTTTGTCACATGTAAGTTCATCTTTGACTCAGTTCACACGATGTCTGACTCTACTAACATTGTTTGGTTCTGGGTTTTGAGGGAAATGTTTATTTTTGATTAACTATAGCCAATGGCATTAATGGCATAGTTGTTGTTTTTTGTTTTTGTTTTTTTGGAAATCCACCTACCAGCACCTCTAAGACTCACTAAACACATTATGACAGAGTTTAAGTGCCCCACAACAAATTACCGCTCTTAAGAGGACAAATGGTGGTTTATTCCCATCAGAGGTATTAAGCCTCCCATGTAACTGTCAGCATGAGAGGAAATTGGCACAAAATATGCTACCATCCTGAACAGTAAGCCTATTTTCCGTGGAGGTAAAGTATGATAATCGCGACAACAACAGTCTTCTAAGCCATTATTTCCATTGTGGCGGTGACCTGCCCAGCGGTGCACTTACGCAGTAACCTTATATCATGTTTAGCGACGCCTCAGTTTCAACCGACCACACCCAGCAGCTAGGTTTTTTTTTTCTTTTTTCCCTAACCACATTCAGGTCAGTCTTCACTTTGTTATGTGGTACGAAGGGAGTTACAACGCGCCTCCTCGGGAGGGTTGGGGGGGGGCGGGGGGTGGCCAATCAGTGTGCTGCTTGTGTTCTCTTGTTTGCGCCTGCATGGACGGGGATGGTCTGGCGAGGTGCTTGTGCTTGAGTGGGCTTGCTGTGCTGCGGGAATGTGTGTCGGAATGTGCAGAAGTCTGGTGTGTGTGTGTGATTACATCCCCTGAGGCAGCTCTTTTGACTGTGCAGCTTTGCGTCGCGCGGAGCTTTTTAAATGTTTGTGCTCGACAGCGAGAGATGCGCGGCGCTGCAGGGGAAATGCATGATTTCAAGTTGTGCGTGCGTGTGTGTGTCTGTGTGTGTGTGTGTGCTGACGTCGCGCCCGGCTCGAGGTCGTGATGGAGGGTTCCTCCATGGCGCGCTCCGATACCGTTTCCTGTCTATCAGGGGGAGCTGGAGAAACAACTGCTGCAAGCAAACCCCATCCTGGAGGCGTTCGGTAACGCCAAGACGGTCAAGAACGACAACTCTTCAAGATTTGTAAGAATGGCTTTAATACAGCGTCCAACATTAAAATATTTTTAATGGTGCATATGAACTTGATTGGGGGTTTTTTTGTTTGTTTTTTTTGCTTGTAGGGAAAATTTATCAGGATCAACTTTGACGTCAATGGCTACATCGTTGGAGCCAACATTGAAACTTGCATCCTTTTTTTTTTTTATAAAATATGCTCCCATTGTCTGGTTATGATTGAACTAAAAACAAAATACGTGCACAACGTAAAGTTGATGGCCGCATAAATATTAAAAGTGTGACACAAGGCCTCAAGCTGGGAGGAGAACGCAGGAGATTTTTATTTTTTCAATGGTGCATGTCACTAATTTGAATAATGAATAACATCACTCAGAAGGCAACAATTTCAGTTCCCTGCTTATCTCCCAGTCGTACTTCTGCACGACATTTTTAAAGATGTTTGTTTTTTTTCTGTTGCATTTCTCTTGTGCATTTGGTTGTCCTTGACTGAAATGTCGCCAGATCTGCTGGAGAAGTCTCGCGCCATCAGACAAGCTAAAGAGGAGAGAAGCTTCCACGTCTTCTACTATATGTTGTCTGGAGCAGGAGACAAGCTGCGCTGTGAGTGCTGAGGATGCTTGATGAGCAATGTCAACCCCAAGTTGTAAAAGGCATTCTACAAAATCTGGTTGCACTGATGGCTGAACAGGATTTGTAGATTTACCAGCCACAACATTAATTAAGCAGTTTATGTGGATTTTGACACATGATTGGCAGCATCGGGCCGCTCAGCAGTCCGTGGTTGGAAGCTTTTTTTTTTTTTTTTTTCTTTCTCGCATCTTCAGACATGTTGTAAAGAATAATTCCGCCTGTCTCTCCCCCTCACTATGTAGCCGAGTTGTGTCTGGAAGATTACAGCAAGTACCGGTTCCTGTCCAACGGGAACGTGACGATTCCTGGCCAGCAGGACAAGGACATGTTCACCGAGACCATGGACGCCTTTCAGATCATGAGCATCCCAGAAGAGGAGAGAATCGGTACATCGTTGGGGCTCTCTCATTGCAGCGTTTTCAGCGACTCGAGTCATGATGCCGCACAAAATCCTCTTTATTTTTGTCAATTTCATGCAAAGTGTGGCTTCGACAGCATGGTGGCATTCTGGTGGTGTTAGGTGACGTCCTCTGTCTGTTGTTCAGGTCTGTTGAAGGTGGTGTCAGCCGTGCTGCAGTTGGGCAACATGACCTTCAAGAAGGAGCGTCACTCTGACCAGGCCTCCATGCCCGATGACACTGGTACACACACACACGCACACACCTTACACAGCATAATTATTCATCTGTGCACGCCGTTTGTTTGCTTTGAGATTCACCTTTGCATCCTCCAATGAAATCTTTTATTTTGAACATGAGGCAGCATTGAAATCAAACAACAAAAGTCATAATCTATCATAAATAATGTAAATAAGAAAAAAAAAGGCAAAAAATAAAAAATGGATATGAATTATTATGCATCCGTCATCATTAGCATGATGGAAAAGGAGGAAGTAGAAGAAACCTATTAAATCCTACCCCTTATATATAAGACACACCTTACACACACATACATGCATTCATCAACACACACAACATTTTCTATACAAAATTTATAGGAAAATCAATATCAGTTGTACATATCCTCACACCTATACAGACTGATATAAATATCCCCTTTTTAGATTAATATTTCAGTATCAGCAATATACAGAAGACAAAAACACCTCCGTTCACCCATGCGACACCCGTGTTTCACCTTCACGTCCACCCATGCGACGGCCGTGTTTCACCTTCACGTCCACCCATGCGACCGCTGTGTTTCACCTTCACGTCCACCCATGCGACCGCCGTGTTTCACCTTCACGTCCACCCATGCGACGCCCGTGTTTCACCTTCAC
>CAAKHG010049776.1:16725-32741 GCA_901007715.1 Dactylopterus volitans | reverse complement strand
ATAAGTCCTCAAACTGTTTTTTTCCCTTTCTATGTATACATCGATCAAGCACAACATTATAGCCACTGCATGTTTATCATAGAATATAATGCGACAGCCCTGCAATTGAGTCACCCTTCAGGAGGAGTTTTATGTTGAATCTGTACTAAATCTGTTGGAGAGAACTGCTGAGATATTTTAATGATTGCTATTGCAAAGGTTATACTAAGGGGTTTCCCGAATCATATGCATCTGGGTGACATGGTATTAGGGACACCTCCAACCCTATAACCCAGTACAGCTCAACGGCGTCACAAATTACAGCCCCAATAACTATCACACCTCTCTCAAACAGATTCAATACATTCAACATAAAACTCCTCCTGAAGTGAGAATTTATTGCAGGGCTTTTGCATCATATTCTGTTTTAAAAATGTAGTGGTCAAAATGCTATGGCTCATTCGATTACACATTTATTTCACACTGATCTTATGAAGATCTGTGGTCAAAACATCAAGGTGCCATGTAGTTAGAACATGGAAAAAAAAAATGGATGGAACCAATGAAGATGTGACTCACAGATGACCTGCAGACAGAGACAGGACAGAGAATTTTCTTTTAACCGCAAAAGCATGTTAAGAATTGGAATAAATTCATGTCAGGAAGGAAAACGCACCTCATTTGAAGTAATCCAATCCTGCTTTTCTGTAATTCTGCTTGTCAGGTATGAAATCCTCACTCCAAATGCCATCCCAAAGGGCTTTATGGATGGCAAGCAAGCCTGTGTGCTCATGGTAAGAGAACTTAGTTAAGAGGTTAGAGGTTCATTACAGGGGAAAAAAGTGTCTACACTCTTTTTAAGCACTGCAGCTGGTATTGAGTAACTTTGTCTTCTCCATGTCAGATCAACGCTCTGGAGTTGGACTCCAACCTGTACCGCATCGGCCAGAGTAAAGTGTTCTTCCGAGCCGGTGTCCTGGCTCACCTGGAGGAGGAAAGGGACATGAAGATCACCGACGTCATCATCAGCTTCCAGGCCTGGTGCAGAGGATACGTGGCCCGCAAGTATGGAGGATTGAAGTCATTTTTATCCTTAAGACTGAAATGCTTCGTCGGAGAACCTTCTCACTGACAAAGTGACAAATGTTATTGATGTTGCTCTGCTTTTAACCACAGAGCCTTTGCCAAGAGACAGCAGCAGCTCACGGCCATGAAAGTCATCCAGAGGAACTGTGCAGCCTACCTCAAACTCAGGAACTGGCAGTGGTGGAGGCTTTTCACCAAGGTAAAAAGTTCATGAAAGCATCATTGATGAGTACCACATCTATTACTAACACTGTGCACCACTGAGTCTTGTCTTAAATGATCCCTAATCCACTAAACGTCATCATCAGTTTTAGCAAACAAGGGTGGATTATGTTTTTCCTCCAGGTGAAGCCTTTGCTGCAAGTGACTCGGCAGGAGGAGGAGATGGTCGCCAAAGAGGAGGAGCTGGTGAAAGTGAAGGAGAGGCAGGTGCAGGCTGAGCAGCAGCTCAAAGAATTCGAGGCCAAGCAGCAGCAGGTTGGAGTCTCCAATTTTTAAAACACTGCAAGCTCGAGAAAGTTGATTATGTGGGTCTACACTAGGAGAATGTACATATAAAATAAGACGGAAGACGTGTTGTTTACACATTCTTAACTATATATTTTGTCTAAATTGGTTAATTCATAAAAGGATGAATTGTGAAGCCTTGAACTGTCTTCTGCCAGCTGAACGCTGAGAAGATGGCTCTGCAAGAGCAGCTGCAGGCAGAGACCGAGTTGTGCGCGGAGGCTGAGGAGATGAGAGCCCGTTTGGCCACTAGGAAGCAGGAACTGGAGGAGATCCTTCATGATTTGGAGTCTCGCCTGGAGGAAGAGGAAGAGAGGGTCGTCCAGATGAACACAGAGAGAAAAAAGATGCAGCAGAACATCACGGTCAGTGACATCCTTTGAGATACATATCATACAAGGTAGTGAGCGAACCTACTGGAATTACCAAACACTACAAGTGATTTTTTTTTTTTTTTTTTTTTTGTTATTTGCAGGATCTGGAGCAGCAGCTGGACGAGGAGGAAGCAGCCAGGCAGAAGCTTCAGATGGAGAAGGTCACCACCGACGCCAAACTGAAGAAGATGGAGGAGGACGTCATGGTGTTGGACGACCAGAATAGCAAGCTCAACAAGGTCTCACTCATATTACTTCAGTGGTCTTCAGTGATTAAAAAGTATAAAGTTGAAACATCATCAGTCAGTACACCACATCACCGCTTCTCTGAATGAAGTTTCATTTTTCTCGTTTTCATCATCTGCAGGAGAAGAAACAGCTGGAAGAGCGGATCTCAGAGTTCACCACCAACTTGACTGAGGAGGAGGAAAAGTCCAAAAGCTTGCAGAAACTCAAGAATAAACATGAAGCCATGATCACAGATTTGGAGGGCAAGTATTTATCAGTATAAATGATTTTCTTTGACGCAGCCCTTTTAGGGTGGTGTGCTCATCAAATATGGACTGTGTGACATCATTAAGGTATAAGTGTGTGTTCTGGCTTTGATGTGCCTTTTTGGTATGACGTCATGAAGTGTTGCTTTGATGCTTAAGTATGTATGGAGATGCGTGATTGCTTTTTATTGTGATTGAGTCACTGCTCCTGTTGTAACGACGTTAGAAGCGCTCTATGGAGTGATGATTCTCAGACTCATTACTTCATAGCTGGCAACCCCAAACCGTCGTTTTCAAAAATCCCTTCCTCACGTCTTGGATTGGGTTTCACAACACTATGGAGCCTGCACAATCGGACACCGAAGGGTTGCCAACGGGACAACCCAGTGGACTTGGCCGCTCTCGTACCCTTTTGGCCAGCGGTGATGTCGATTCTTGGTGGTCCTCGACGAGAAAGAGGCCCGGACAAGCTGGTGGTTCCGTGAGGGCCTTATTGGCGAAGACGGAATCGCGCTTCTGTGAAGTGCGTCCTTCAGGTGGATATTTCGTTCATCAACCAGGAGTGATCTGAGCCACTCTCTGCCCAATATCCAAACAGCTTTATACGAGCAGAAGTTGAATGGATACAGTTGGCAGAAATGCAAGAGCAAATAAAACGGGAAGCCTTAGCTGGCCAGCGAAGCTCAACCGTGTCAATAACGGCAACAGGTGTAACCTTACCGGTGCAGAGAACAGTAAACAAGTAGAAGCCCAACAGTGACGAGCAGCCCCAAGAAGAAGCTTGGCAGCAACCAACAAGAACGGGCTCGCTGCCAGCAAAAAGAAGCTCTTTATCTTGCCCAACAGCAAGAGGAAACGCGACAACACAGGCACCAGAAAGCAATGGGAGATCTAGCCAAGGCCTGCCCAATAGCCTCCTTCCTAAAGAAGCTGAGTGGATGTGCCATCCAATTGTGAATCATTAGTGGTCAGTTTCAAGCAGTTATCGCCCAGGACGGTGCCCGCCAATCCCGGTTAATCATTTGCAGTCCACGTCACAGTGGAGCGATACTATCCAGTGTTCCTGTGGATCCTCGCCCACTGTGTGGCTTCTCCTGAACACCAAAGCTTTTAACAAACCTGCAGCCCAGCAGCAGGAGGTAGCCCTGGCTTTCTCTCCTCTTGTTCCAGTCCAATTGAAGATGGCAATCCAAAATATCTTTGACGGGAGGACACGGCTTGAGTGAGCAGTATAAATGCATGGACCAGACCCACACTCTTGCCTGACCTAGCATTATGGCTAACCATGATGGCCAGAACTAACTGTCCGACCAGCCGGGTTTCAGTTTCTCACCAGTATGAGGCCACCATCATTTGGTACATCTCCCTTGAAACCACTCGCTTGCTTCTCAATGTCAACAAATCTTCATCGAGGGGGAGACTTCCACCAGCTCCAACTTTCTCCTTATGTGGGGCAGCTGGTTCCAGGGAGAGCCCTTCACGTGGTCCCACCGGGTTGTTGTCTACAATGATTTAACGCGATTTGTGTCGTGTTCTTTTACCTTGTCTAATCATTTTAATGATAATGAATTACAAATTTGTTTTTTCTGTGTTCTGACACTCAGAGCGCCTAAGAAAGGAGGAGAAAGTACGCCAGGAGTTGGAGAAGAACCGCCGTAAACTGGAAGGCGACTCAACTGAGCTCAATGACCAGATTGCAGACTTGGTGGCTCAGATCGCTGAACTTCGAGCTCAGCTTGCCAAGAAGGAGGAGGAACTGCTTACTGCTCTGGCTAAGTCTGTCATACTCAATAACTCAATTTGTTTTCCTTGGCCATGTTCTTGTGCACTTTGGTCTCACCCCTGGTCTTTACCTGACCCCCAGGATAGAAGAAGAGGCTGCAGCCAAGAACATGGCACAGAAGAAGATCAGGGAACTAGAGGCTCAGATCTCAGAGCTGCAGGAGGACCTGGAGCTGGAGAGACAGTCACGCTCCAAGGCTGAGAAACAGCGTAGGGACCTGGGCGAGGAGCTGGAGGCCCTCAAAACTGAGCTGGAGGACACTCTGGACTCCACTGCAGCACAGCAGGAGCTGAGGTAACAGTCAAACTCAGGAGCTTGTGCTGCCTGACTTGTGAACCCAGTAATGATTAAAAAAAAAAAAAGCATTACATTAGAGATCAGGTGATGGAATCTATAAAGAGGTTCTACAAGTAAAAGCTTTAGATGTCTTTTTAAACCATTATTTTGTCCAAATAAGGGTAATGTTGGAATCAACTAGAGCCACATGAGCAGCCTTTTTGAGCTTCAGTGCTCAACAAAACAGTTGTTGCATGAATGTCAACTAACATTTTAAGATTAAGAAATCCGCGGGACCCACGGGAGGCGCTTGATAAAAGGTCACGAGGCTCTTCCACTAACCCCTCCAGAGCAAAAAGTTATATTTTTTGTTTATAAGAAATAGTGTTCTTCGACAGGGTTTAATGGCACAACAGCTTTCAAATATGCACATATTTAGGAAATTCCTCATGTCTCACCTCTTGTTCAGGTTAATTGATTTTCTCTTTTTTTCTTTCCAGGAGCAAACGTGAGACGGAGGTTGCCCAGCTTAAGAAGACGCTGGACGAAGAAGCCAAGCTCCACGAGCAGCAGATGGCCGACATGAGACAGAAACACAATCAGGCTTTTGATGAGCTCAATGAACAACTGGAACAGGCCAAACGGGTAAGAATTCTGGTGATCAGAGGAGACCGATGCTGGCGCTTAACAGACATCTGAAAAGCCGCTGTAACGTGTCTCGCATGTTGCTGCAGAACAAGGTGTCGGTGGAGAAAGGCAAGCAGGCCTTGGAGAGCGAGTGGAACGAGCTGCAGATTGAAATGAAGACTCTGACCCAAGGCAAAGCCGACTCCGAGCACCGAAGGAAGAAGGCAGAATCCCAACTTCAGGAGCTACAGGTCAAACATGGAGAAAGTGAGCGGCAGAGACAGGAGCTGTCCGACAAGATGACCAAGCTGCAGGTATGGACGGACACCGCGTCTGACCGCGACTCTCCCGATCAGGCTTGAAACCAGCTCTGCTTACTCAACTGGTTACAGGCGGGATTCTTGGCACTCAAGCCAGCCGGCTGGTTTGAAAAACCAGGATTTGAGTGGAACCTTTTGTAATCGAGGATGCAACGGAGGACGCTGCGCAACACACAATGAAATAAAGGGTAGTAGCAAGATGGTGGATCACCTAGATTGTCTGCAGGTGTTTTGTTATTGGCAGATGACCAAATCCAGGCAGAGCATCGGTTTTGTTGGCAGACCACCACAGCTCTTTTTCCATATTTGTCATGTTCTTTTTTATATCTTGGTACCTCCTTTCTGTATCCTTTTATATTTATACTGTCATGGAGCATGGAAGAGGGTATGAAAAGTTGTTTGCAGGGTGAAGGGTTGAATGTTTGTGCTTTTATTTTATTTACTTTTGGTCAATGATTTGTTGTTTCTCTCTGTGATGTTCAGTCGGAGCTGGACAACGTCAACAGCCTCCTGAGTGAAGCAGAGGGCAAGAGCATCAAAACCAGCAAGGACCTTTCTTCAACGGAGTCTCAGCTGCAGGATGCACAGGTACACACGCACACGCAGACACACAGTTTCTCCTATTTGAAAATTTGGTGGGGTTTTGTTTTTTGATTTGTCAGTTAGGCAATGGTTTCAACAGTTAACAATGAGATGTTAAGACTACACTTTCTCAAACTGTTTGTCTTCTCGCTAACTCCAGGAGCTGCTCCAAGAGGAGACTCGCCAGAAGCTCTCCCTGTCTTCTCGCCTGCGGCAGATGGAGGATGAGCAGAACAGCCTGCGGGAGATGCTGGAGGAAGAGGAGGAGAGCAAGAAGAATGTGGAGAAGCAGGTCTCCACTCTGCAAGCACAGGTCACTCCACAATCTCGTGCTCTCTGTGTACTCAAAGAAAAAGCTTGGTTATTGCTTTACATCGCACTCGGCAACAGTTATTGAAGATGAACTGCTCTTCACTTTCTGCCTTTCATCCGGTGCGAGGACTTCCTCCCACAATCCAGTCTTGACTGCCAATTCCTGTGCGCATGTCTTCAGCTGACAGAGATGAAGAAGAAACTGGACAATGAGACGGCAAACCTGGAGGGGGCCGAGGAGGGTCGCAAGCGAATCCAGCGGGAGATGGAGAGCGTGCAGCAGCAGCTGGAGGAGAAGACGGCTGCCTACGACAAACTGGACAAGACCAAGACCCGCTTACAGCAGGAGCTGGATGACCTCATGCTGGACCAGGACCACCTGAGGCAGATAGTCTCCAACCTGGAGAAGAAGCAGAGGAAGTTTGACCAGGTATCACGGCAAAGAGCAACCCAGAAGCACTTAAAAGTCACACTTTGAGATGATTCATTTAGCTTTTCCATAAATGTTTGGAGGTCAACTCAGGACATAAAGATGGAAAAAAAAAAAGTTTTGGTAATGAAAAGTGCCGTTTGGTAGTCAACTAGATCATAACGTGAGGCAGCTGTCACAATGTACATATCGTCATAGAGGCTCATGGTCCAATATGAAAACGTTATTCCTAGTTTTACTGCAGGTTTCCCGAACATCTTCTAAAAAAGGGGGGCCCTCATACTTTTGAAATATGTTAGTAATCTTTCTAATCAGAAGCCATGTCAACAAATCACAAATCAATCAATGAGACAGATGAAATGGTTTGTTAGTAAAATGAGTTTTCCCAAATAAAAGTTAAAAAGTTAGACAAGCTGGCATCCTGCAGTATTCACACTTTTAGCTTAATGTCGACTCTTTCCCATCACTCTGTCCTTAGATGCTGGCAGAGGAGAAGACCATCTCCACTCAGTATGCGGAGGAGCGCGACAAGGCCGAGGCTGAGGCCAGGGAGAAGGAGACGCGAGCACTGACGCTGGCCCGCGAGCTGGAGACCATGACTGACATGAAGAACGAGCTGGACCGCGCCAACAAAATGCTCAAAGCGGAGATGGAAGACTTGGTTTCCTCCAAGGATGATGTTGGCAAGAGTGTAAGACAAAATATGGCAACATTGCTCTTAGCTTAAGTTTAAAGTATAATTCAGTGCCTTTAACTCTGAATGCTGTGGCCTCGACAGGTCCACGAGCTGGAGAGGGCGAAGCGGACCATGGAGCAGCAGCTGGAGGAGATGAAAGTTCAGCTGGAGGAGCTGGAGGACGAGCTGCAGGCCACCGAGGACGCTAAACTGCGCCTGGAGGTCAACATGCAGGCCATGAAGGCCCAGTTTGACCGAGACCTGCAGGCCAGAGACGAGCAGGGAGAGGAGAGGAGGAAACAGCTGGTCAAACAGGTGAGAAGACCCGTGAACCTGCCAGAGAGAAATATTACAAGCTACTCTCTGCATAAAAATGTTAAACGTTCTTGTACGACTGCTCACAAAATCGCCCTTATTCTTCTCTCCATCAGGTGCGCGAGATGGAGATTGAGCTGGAAGATGAGCGCAGGCAGCGTTCGCAGGCTCTTTCATCCAAGAAGAAACTGGAGCTGGACCTGGCAGAGCTCGAAATCCAGATCGACGCTGCCAACAAGGGCCGGGATGAGGCCTTCAAGCAGTTGAAGAAACTGCAGGTAAAGTGTTTTTTTTACACACCTGTGAACACAAGTGTGGTGCAGAGGGAGCCAGTCGCTCGCAACTCTTAACACTGCTGTCCGCTGGTCCAACGTCAAGGCCCTCATGAAAGAGCAGATGAGAGAGCTCGAGGAGCTGCGCATGGCCAGAGACGAAGCTGTCAACGGAGCCAAGGAGACCGAGAAGAAGCTCAAGTCCATGGAGGCAGAAGCTCTGCACTTCCAGGAGGTATGAAAGTGACAATAAATGGGGGAGGGGCGGGAATATGTGGAGGAAAAATACAACCGCGAGGCTACAATTTAATCTTGCGTGGAAGTTTAACTCAACAGCAAGAACAAGTTGTGTTTTTCAAATTGAAGTTTGCCTCTCACCTAGATCCTTTTTTATCGCACGATTTATTGGATGATCTTAACTTGGCATTTCCAGTCTCTCCAGTCTGAATGTAATAACCTGTTGTCTTCTCCAGGATCTGGCCACTGCAGATAGACTCAAGAGGCAGCTCCAGACCGAGAGGGACGAGCTGCAGGACGAGATTAACAACAGCAACACGAAGAAGTAGGAGCCGAACACTGACTGCTACTTATCAACTGTTTTTTTTTTGTTTTTTTTAATTGTGAAACTAGCCTATTTGTAATTTGATGCCAGCAACATGTTTTGGCGTTTGGCATCTTAAGTGATCTGCATTGCAGAGGGCAGCTGCATTTCAGGGTCACGTCCATCCAATATTGGTTTTTAGACTTGTTTCCCAAAGAGCAGAGATTTTTTTTTTTTTTTTTAAAGATCCTTTTGAGTCTTTTAATGATATTATGTACCGCAGACAATCAAATCTCCAGATTCTTTTTTTTCCAAATCATCTCGCTAACCTGTTGTCCATTAACCTCATTGTGTGTCAGATGTTCCACCAGGTGTCGTCTTACATCATTTTGCAACTTCTTTAGTTTTGTTGCTGCCACCATTCCAACTTTTTTTTTTAGAAAAACCTGTTGCTGGCATCGAATTTATAATAGACTTATATTTTTCAAAAAAAAAAAGACATTTTCTCAAGTTCAACATTTGATGTGATGTCTTTGTGCAACTTTCAATTTTAAAATGGGGTTTCATTTTTTTTGCAAATATCACTTTCTATTTACATTGTACACAGCGGTGCCAACTTTTATTTGTGCAATTGCATGACTGAGATGCACAAAAAACACACTTGTGCATATTCTGCTTCTATCACAACAATTGAGTGACATTTTGTGACAGGAGCTAATAGACCTGTGAGCTTCAGATGTGTTCAGAGCCGGCACTTAACCTCCACACCTTCCTTTGTGGCCCAGTTCCCTGCTGGCGGACGAGAAGAGGAGGCTGGAGGCTCGGATCACCCAGCTGGAGGAGGAGCTGGAGGAGGAGCAGATCAACACCGAGATGGTCAACGATCGCCTGAAGAGAGCCACCCTGCAGGTGAGGACAGGCATCGTCTCTGAGACGCTGATCGTTTTAACTTTTGCTCTGGTGCAGTTGTTGAAAGTAGGAGCACAACAATGCTTTTTATAGAATAAAATAAAAATCTGCGCTTAATGGGCCCGCCTTTCATTTCCTTCTCTCTCATAGCATGTTTTCTAGAATAAAGACTAAAGGCTTCCGTAGCCCAGTGATGTGACTGTCCACTTATGGCCTGATGCTGCCTGACATACTGTGGTCATGAATGAATCTTTGCTCTGTTTTTGTTAGAACTTTTGATGATCGAAGCCACCAGCATCTAGGTTCCGTTCTACAAGGGTGCGCGAGCGTCTGTTGCTCCCACTGTATTTTTGTCCCCCGCAAAAGCACAAAGTGGCAAACAGGCGCACTGACCATGTTCACACCTGATTTGGTCCTCACACATCCAACGGCGCGTTGTGCGAAATGCCCGGTGAAGGTAGATTGGTCAACGCTGGTCTCAGCTGTGAGGCAGTTGTCAATCACTGTAATCGTGATTTATCAACACATCTGCTACCCTCAGATGAAGTTTTCCACACAGCGCTATTGAAGGTGGAGAGGCTCCTAACGTTGCCTGTCTCTGTCACGATTCCTCCATCAGCCCTGCATGGGGTGATGGGGTGAAGACCTGCAGTTCCACGACTCAGAGGAGACTTGCTTGACCCACTTACTCATTGATGCTAATTCCTATTGATGGTTCACGCTAAGCCAACCGCAAGCTTCATTTTCTATTTTCACCTCTTCCTGTTTGGTCTCATTTAATTCCCATTTTAGATATGGCTCTGGCCTGTCTCATATTTATTGATTTAAAGGATTTGTAATACTGAAATACTCAGTTGCCCGTTAATGTAGCTCCCATTACCCTGGTTAGGGAGGAGAAACCAGTGCAAAAGAAGGTGTGTTTTCATTTTTGCATGATCAATAACTCTTGACTTTGGACTGGAACTGCAGAAAATTTTAGTTGTTGACCACCATGCCGTGTGTGTGTGTGTGTGTGTGTGTGTGTGTGTGTGTGTGTGTGTGTGTGTGTGTGTGTGTGTGTGACACAATAGACTGACCAACTGACCACAGAGCTTGGAGCTGAGCGCAGCAGCTCGCAGCGGCTGGATGCCGCTCGCTCCCAACTGGATCGCCAGAACAAGGAACTGAAGCTGAAGCTGCAGGAGCTCGAGGGAACCATCAAGTCCAAGTATAAGTCCTCCATTGCCACCCTGGAGGCCAAGATAGCCCAGCTGGAGGAGCAGCTCGACATCGAGTCAAAGTCAGCACGAGCGCATTGGACACGTCCAAAACCGCGACTGTGATTCGGCAGCTCTTTTCCCCACGATTTTGTGTCAACAATTTGCCTTTTTGACTTATTGCAGGGAGCGGCAGCAGGCCTCCAGGCTGGCCAGGCGTACGGAGAAGAAACTGAAGGAGGTACTACTGCAGGTTGATGATGAGCGGCGCAACACGGAGCAATACAAGGACCAGGTGAGCCTCGACACTCATTATCCAGATTACTAAAGGGAGGAGTGGGCCGTTTTGGTTCGACCCCGATTCCCTTCATTTTTTTGAAACTTCCGTCGAGGCCCCCGTCCGCTAACCGAGCCGTCTCCCCTGCAGGCGGACAAGACCAACAACCGCTTGCGGCAGATGAAGCGGCAGCTGGAGGAGGCGGAGGAGGAGCTGACGCGATCCAACGCCTACCGCAGGAAGCTGCAGAGGGAGCTCGACGACGCCTCCGAGTCAGCCGACGCCATGACCCGCGAGGTCAGCAGCCTGAAGAGCAAGCTCAGGTAGGGGTCCTCCAACACTCGATGCATGGAAAGGGCTGCGCTCACATGGATTCACTGTTGCCTCCCCCCAAAAATATTCATCAATATTCATCACGGCTTGATGAGATTGTCGGTTGTTTCATCAGATTGTGCCACTTTTTTTTTTTTGCTGTGATTCGTCTGACAGGCGCACCGACCTGCCTTACAATATGCGGCGCACCCTGAATCGCACCGGCCTGGAGAGCGACGAGGACGTGGACCTGCCCGCCGAGGTGTCGGAGCCTGCGGCCGAGTGAGCCGAGGCGAGCGCAAAGAGGGGAATAATGTCCATGTGCAAATATAGCTTAACAAAAAAAAATTAGTGGTGCAAGTAAGAGCATTTAGCCTTGTATTCTCCTTGACAATCATTTCATGTAGCCTTATTGTCATTTTCCATAATATGCATTTATATTTGGCCAAATAACTGTTTTCATCTCAGTGAATGAGTGTTTTTTTTTTTCTACAAACACTTAACGAATACGTTTTTTTCTTGGTCTATTTTTCTACTTAATGCGTATAATAATGAGGTTAACTGCTGTTAGTTTTGTTTTTTTTAGGGAGGAGGTGCACTGGTCATTTTTATGCTTATTTTGCACACACACAATGCTTTGGGTTTGATGCAGCTAAAAAAAAAAAAAAAAAAAGGGTGGCTCACATTTAATAGCGTTCAAATCTGTACTGTATGACTGTATGCACTTCCTCTCACTGTGGTTCATCTTTGCGTGTTATTTACCTCAACCAAAACTGCACAGATGTCAAGAAACAGGAGACGGGCACAATACTGGAAAGTGTTCGGTTCCTCCAGGTTGCCGGAGAAAACAGTTTCACCACCATCAGCTTGGTTGAGGCGCAATATCTCACAGGTTCCACAGTTTATCGTTGGTGACGGGTCATCCTGCAGTACCTCACGTTGTTTTTTGCGCTATGCTTTGCTCGGCAGAAGCGGGTCCCATCAGCACATCAGCCTCTGAATGTTGAGTCCTGTATATTTTGGGTCAAAATATGATACTCCGAAACCTGTGCTATCAAATAAAGTACATGTCACAACGATGCCAATATTTTAAGGCTCTTCCGTTTTATCAAATGCCTTTAATGCAATAAATTTAAATATAAAATGCACTGGGTGTTGTATTCTCCTGTGTGAGTTAAGTGTAATTGTTGGTTTTTTTGCAAATATCCCTGGTGAATAGGGGGGGGAAGCATCAAAATCAGCACAGAGATACATAGTTTATATGCAACTGTTAAAGCAGTGATTGAAACCTTTCATTTGTGTACACGCACACCAATCAGCCATAACATTATGACCACCTCATGTTAAACCATAGAATAAAATGCAACATCCCTGCAGTAAATTCTCCCTTCAGGAGGAGGTTTATGTTGAATTTGGATTGAGAGCGGTGTTCACATATTTTAATGATTGTTATTGGGACTGCAATTTGTGATGCTGCTGAACTGTACTCGGTCACACTGCCAGGTGTACCTAACAGTTTGCCACCCAGAAAACGAATAAACACCAGGATGGATTAAGCTCATAATGAACTATTTAACCTATTTTTTAAAAAAAATGGTGGTAATTAATGAGTACTTTGTGCCTTTAATCATTTTGACAAATTGATAGTGGTTACGCTTCTCCATCGCTGGACGCAGCTCGTTACAGGTACAGAATTGTTTCCTCAGACATTCTGAAATTCTGCATCCTGTATGTGTGTGTGTGTGTGTGTGTGCGCGCATGTGAATCCTTGTGCAATCACATCTCACCACTCAAACACCTACACAGCAGCGGCGGTGAGGGCGTCCGTGCTCTGTACTTTAGTAAAAGTACAGAGTGCAAAAATACGAAAGCAACATTGGAAAATGTTTTTAAGTTAAAAATGTAACATCATATAAAACACACTTGAAGACATTTTGATGTATTTCGAGAGCAAAGACATGACCAGGTAGTAACAATGGACTTGAACATAACACCCATCTGCCCTTGTCTTTTAACCGTTACACACCAATATCATGCAAATTCCCGATGTCAC
Source organism: Dactylopterus volitans (assembly GCA_901007715.1). NCBI lineage: Eukaryota > Metazoa > Chordata > Actinopteri > Syngnathiformes > Dactylopteridae > Dactylopterus > Dactylopterus volitans. The sequence goes on along the minus strand of CAAKHG010049776.1, from coordinate 19,420 downwards.
TGATACAGCTGGTATTTTGTTTGTCTGAACACTCATTTGCCGGAGTCTCTTGGTTTTTTCCGTCCGTTTTTGCTCCTGCCTTCTCCAGCCTTCTCTTGAGCCAAAATTGGTTGCATCTTGTGAATTGTATCCACATGATAAGGAGAAAAAAAAAAATGTTTGTCCTCCGTTGTGCCAGTTGTGCTCTCCCACCCCCGGAACCTGACCCTGATCCCGAGATCAAAAAATGATCAAAAACGCAACAATAACCATAACCAAAGAAACAAACAAACAAAAAGCAAATAAAACAAAAATGGATGGCCCCCTGGGACAAAGATCTCCTGCGGTGGGCCTGGGGGGGGCCCAGTCGGGACAGCAGGGCCAGAGTAGAATTTAATGTATTCATTTGTTTGCAGTTATTTTTCTTCCTCCCCTCTCCCTCCCTACCATCATTTTCTCCCCCACACCCCTCCTCTTAGCTGTCACTTACTTTGGGCCACAACAGGACCCACAGGAGGTGGCCGACCCGCTGCAAGTCAGCTCCTTTACAGAACCCGATCCCTCCGCTACGGGCGGGGTCGATTCAACTTTGGGCTGACGGATTGACAGATAGCTGTCCCAAACCAGTCTCACCCGCCAGCCCCCTGTCAATCCCACACAACCCCACAGGGCCCAACCCCGAAGCAGTGCCACCACTCAGACCAAAGAAAAGAAGGAAGAAGAAAGAGGGGGGGGGGAATAGGATAGATGGGGTGGGCTATTGAATGAGGAGGATCAGTGTCAATTGTGTATGTGTGGTCTGAATGAAGGAAAAATAATCTAAAATTACTTAAAATTAAACAAATAAATTATAATAATAGTATATAAGGAAAAAAACTCAAAATCAAAATCAGCAGATATACATAGTTTATATGCAAGTGTCTTCAAGTTAAAGCAGTGCCTCTCATGAATACTTCCATTTTACTTGTGTTCAACTACTGTGTATGCGTGCACACCAATGAGCCATAACATTATGACCACTACATGTTCACTATAGAATATGATGCAACAGCCCTGCAATAAATTCTCCCTTCAGGTGGAGTTTTATGTTGAATTTTGTTTGAAACTGTTTGGGAGAGGTGTTGGCACATTTTAATGATTGTTATTGGGGCTGTAATTTCTAATCCTGCGGAGCTGCACTGGGTTATACTGCCAGGTGTCCCTAATATTTTGCCACCCAGAGAACAAAAACACCAGGACGGATTAACCTCATAATGAACTATTTAAACCACGAAAAAAAAAGGTCCATGAAGTGTTCTGTATGATGGGTTGTAACTAATGACTACTTTAATCATTTTTACAATTTTATTACGCTTACGTTAAAATACATCGCTTGCATGCAGTGTAATCGGTTTAGGGGTGAACTATCTTGTTTCGGTCACCTTGGGCCTGAAAACCCGGAACAACAGCGACACTATGAGGTCACTTCGGTTACACGCACCCGTTGTTTGTTTTCTAATGGGTTTAACTCGGTTGAATATGCACTAAATGGTCTACATTGATGCCTTCTATTGAAATTATGACCGTGTTTAAATTACCGGCCCAGCCACTCGATGTAACGCGGAGCTCCTGCGGCTGTGCGTCTCACCGCTGCTGCTGCTGCTGCTGCAGGTGAGCGCGCTAGCTAGCTAGCCACATGCTAACAGTAACCGAGGCACCCGTAACGTAACGTAACGTCACTGAGCGGCGGGTGACAGCCCGATGCCACCGTAAAACAGCTGCCCGCCGAACACGGAGCTCCGCGACGCGACCAGCTCGACATCAACTTGTGCCGCGTGTGGGCCACACGACATCGTCCCGACAGCCGACACGCTGAGCGGCGACTGAAGTGAGCGTACGGGAGTGAGTTAGCGCCAAGAGGTTCGCCGGGAACTTCCTAAAATCGGCGCCGGAAGTTTGGGAGTTTAACGGCGTCCAAAACCTCCGCGCAGACGTTCGCGCATCGCCGCGGCAAACGCCAAACATGTCGCCGCCGCTGCGGCTGCCGGGGCTCGAACATCACCTCCGTTGGTCCTTCAACACGCTTAAACGCCAGTCGTGCTCGCATGCTACGTTAGCCTGCTAGCTAGCCAGTGACGCCCGCGGGACCTTCTACCACAGCAGTCCGCGGCCAGGCGCTCCCCCCACCGCCGCCCCTCCACCCGGCCGTCGCCCTCAGCGCACCGCGGCTGACTCAGCTCGCCACCTCGGTTATAGCATCCGACCCGGCGGCGCCCGACCCGACGGAGCGGCCGTCAGCGCCGGCGTGCCCTTCACCTTCGCCGCGGCGGCTAGCATCAGCTAACGTCGCTTGGCGAGCAAACTTTTCGGCGCCGGCCGCAATTAAACCTGCGTCACAAAACAAAAAACAACAACAACAACAAAAAAAACGGCATCGGGGGAGAGGAGACGGGAGGCGTCCGCGTCCAGCATGGAGTTAGCAGCGGTGAGTGAGTGCACCTGCCGCCGCCACATCTGCCTCCTACACGGCGAATTAACTCGTGTGTTTCGCCTCCATTTACTTCCCCCACACAAGTGCAACAATTGCACAAGTGGCTGAGAGCCAGCCAGTGTTTCAAAATAAGCTCATAGATGTGTACTAATGTGACCGGGAGTGACAGAATCCCCCCCCCCCCCCCCCCCCCCCCCCCCACCACACAAAAAAAAAAAAAAAAAAAAAAAAAAAAAAAAAAAAAAA
>CAAKHG010049776.1:6606-16705 GCA_901007715.1 Dactylopterus volitans | reverse complement strand
CCCCTCGACCCCCGCTTAACTACACGATCAAGTGAATAAGCAAGAAAAAAACAAGTAACAAAAACAAACCCTGGTTCAACTTGATGTCCCGGCTTGTTGACAGCAGTGTTTGTCTCTTAAAATTCATGCTGAAACTCAGTTTGAAGAACGACTGCTTAAATGAGGGAACCTGCTGAGAACAAATGTTGAATATTCCAGCGTGACACATCAAGCACTTTAAGCATATTGTCCAATTCTTGTGAGATTAGCAGTCTTGCACACTGATATGCAGCCTTGACCAGGATACAATGGACCTATACGTATATAGCCGATGTAAACAAAGATCTTGGATTGTGGGAACGACACATTCATGCACGACACGCTTTTAATACTTGCTGCCGGCCAGCCTGTCCAAAGTAACTGAACGCACCAAAAACATCAGGAACTGTCATGGCGGCGATGCGACGGCAAGGGTTTCATTTCTTTAAAACGCGTAGTTCCCCCGAATGTGGTTCAAAAGCGCCAAGAACCACCCGGTGACCAAAATCAAAATAAAGCCACGCGCGGTTCCTGTGATCCTTCCATCTTTGAGGAGTGATGCCTTTTGTTTTGTCGTTTTGTTGAAAAGATTGCGGCGACTCCCAGGTCGCAATATCACCACGAGGAAACCTGTTTATTGTGTCATTTGCAATCGATGCAACTCGATTCAGGTGATGCGAGTCGCTTTTGAATTTTGACAGAAAAGCGCCGACTTCCAGGCAGCCACTTCATAGCTCTTAAATAGATTTGTAATAGACTCCTACTGCATAGATTCTCTGTGACCCACATTTTATGCCCCCCCCCCCAACCCTGCCCACACACAAAAACACAAAACACATCATGACTCATGCCATGACTTAAGGGGAGGGAGGATGTGGGGGGGCAAATGCAAATGTGTGTGTCCCCCTGGAAGATAAAGATAGAAGCCTATAGAAAAATGGTAGCCTGGATTAAGCTTCTGCTCTGGCTGTGAAACAGGGGGCGGGAGGGCGAGAAACTGAGGAGAGCGATTGTGGGTTGGCGAGAGGGAGAGAGTGCAAGAGAGAGAGAGAGAGAGAGAGAGAGAGACGGCTGCTTTGTGAGAGGGATGGAGGTTTATTTTTTGATATGCAATTTGTAACAGCAGCCTCAAAGAAAGAGCGAGGTGAAGGAGGGCAAAATGCAGGAAACGCAGGATCCTTCAAGCCGAACTTCCAGCAGCTTTGGGAAGGTAGGAGTGCGAGCGTGTGTGTGTGCGCGATGCCAGCAATAAGCTGCACGTGTGTGTGTGTGTGTGTGGAGGCTGTTGTATCCTCTGACTCACATGCCTAACAGAAACAGCATATGCAGTTGGGGAATTGTACATTCAGTGGTGATTATGGTTGTTTTTGGGGGCGACGATAAACAACGTTCATGACAGCGTGTGTGTGTGTGTGTTGCGTGGCGCAAGCGACTGTCTACCTTCAGCTGAAGATAAATTTAGAATCTGTGTGTCTCTCTGGCCATGTCTGTGTCTCGCGCCCTGTCTTGCCTGGTTTTGTCCATGAGGCACGTACCCACAGATAATGTTAAGTCTCAGTATAATTCTATCCAACAGCCGACTGTGTGTGCGTGTGTGCATGCCTGCGTGTGTGTGTATGTGTGTGTGTGTGTGTGTGTGGACTGTCTCTTCACATCTCCATCATCTCTGCTGTGTGGAGACCTGGCCTCCGCTCTGTCTACAGGCTTGTTGTCTTTTTGATACAGCAACATCACACGAGTGGTGCCCTAGCTAAGCACGACTTTCATTCCTTATGAATATTTTCGATTCACGATGTTGCTAGATTTTCCAGTCCACGCCGACATTTTCCAACATCCTGTTTTGTCTGACCGAATTTACCATCACAGCTGTCACAGTAAAAGCTTTAAATTCCCTCTAAGGAAATCCACAGCCTCCAAAAATATATATATGTATAAAAAAAGAATTATTTTATCATCACAATAGGTGCATGATAATTTTTTGTCAGTCAACAAATCAGATATTACATTACATGCAACTCAACCTCATTATTGTTGTTGTTATTGTTTTGGAGCATATTTCTGTCACATGTCTGTGCCTGTGGCCACCGACTCTTAAAGATGGCGAATGGCAACATTTTCACAGTTTGGCTTTTTGAAATGTAGCTAATCATGTATGCGTTTGACTTATCCCTTTTTGCTCTCTCTCTCTCTCTCTCTCTCTCTCTCTCTCTCTCTCTCTCTCTCTCTCTCTCTCTCTCTCTGTGTCTCTCTCTCCCTCTCCCCCCATTATGCTCACATCTTTACGTCCACCCCTCCATTCCTTTCTGCGTGGTCGCCTTCCGCCATTTCTTATGCCTGTCACTCGTCTGGCTGTGCTGTGTTTTGACATGTCCACCTTCTCTCTTTCTTCCCAACCCTCTTCCTCTATCCCTGTCACCCCCCTTCCTTTCTCTCTCTCTCTGTCATCCCCTTCTTCCTCTCTCTCCATCATCCTCCTCTTCCCCTTCCTCCGTCACCCCCCTCTTCCTCTCTCTCTCTCTCTGTCATCGTCCTCAGGCTCACCCGGCCCTCAAAGCCTTCATGTGCGGCTCCCTCAGTGGCACCTGCTCTACGCTGCTCTTCCAGCCTCTGGACCTGGTCAAGACTCGGCTGCAGACCCTGCAGAACAATGCCAAGCCAGGGTGTGTGTGAGCGTGTGTGCTGGCGTGCGTGTGTGTGTGTGCTGGCGTGCATGTGTGCGCGCGCATACATCTCATTCCATCTCCTGTGTGTGCACAAATACACATCGCATATCAGCAACATGCCATCTCGTCTCACTCTGACTTTGATTCACACTCACCATGTGCAGCAACATGCTATCCACGCGCTCATGACAAAATGACACACACACACACACACAGAATCTGCAAGGAGCCCGGATCCGCTGTTATGACCCACATAGGGTAATTAGTCACAGCGGCACCATGTAATCGTTCTGTCAGGCTGATTGTTTGGCGTTATCTCCACCGAGGACGGAAATGGGAAACGTTAACAGCCTGAAGTAGATTTTTCTTCATGCGAAAGTGTTAAACAGGTGCGCTTGATGCCGTAAACCCGCTTCGATAGAATAATTCATGCGGTGTGTGATTTGCTCTGAGGCGTAGAAACACATCTTTATGTCTTCTGTCTAGCTGTGTTTTTATTTATTTATTTATTTTTACATGTTTACACTTTCAGATGTGAAAAGTAAGTGTTCTGACATCTCACCTTGCAGGTCACCGAAAGTGGGGATGTTTACCGTTTTCATCAGCGTTGTTAGGACAGAGAAGTTCTTCAGTCTGTGGAAAGGAGTTTCACCGGTAGGTAACCGATCTATCCGCAGCATTCGCAATAACTCCCGCGAGTGATCGACCAGTTAATCTGCCTGGTTATTTGCATTTTAGGACCGTTGGCATCAGTTCCTCCGCTGTGCAAACGTTCTCTCTTTCCTGTGAGGTTTTAAATTCTGTCTTAGAAATGAGAAACGAGGGGAGGCTGCTCCCTGCTGATAAATGCCGCTGCGCACTGAAACCGTTGATTTATCCGTCGACATTTAGTCGACAGTCGTCATTATTTGATTCAAAATGAGCGCGCTTGAGCAGATAAAACGAATGCGAGTTTTAAGAAGTTCGGCAGTTCGGTTGCATTTTGTTTTTACAAAGTCGTGTTTGTCAAATGCAAAAAAAATCATGTAAAACGAGCAAACAAACAAACAAAACCGACAACATGATCATCAGCGTCGCGCATCAGCCAAATGCTGTCTAAATATTGACATTGTTTTTTTTTTTTCATTCGTCCCTCAATCATACAATAAAAACCAAGGATTCATGAGCGGTTGATAGCACAATGTCACACAAAAATTTCTGCAAGTGTAAAATGGCGGCGGCATTGTTTAACGGCATCACATAAAGAAAATGAGCAGATTACGTTTAATATATATATATATATATATTTTTTCCCCCTCCTCTGCCAGTCGTTTGTGCGGTGCATCCCCGGGGTGGGCATCTACTTCAGCACCTTCTACTCCCTGAAGCAGCACTTCTTCCTGGACCGGGCGCCCAACGCCGGCGAGGCCGTGCTGCTGGGAGCGGGGGCCAGAGCCGTGGCGGGCGTCTGCATGCTGCCTTTCACCGTCATCAAAACGCGCTTTGAGGTGAACAATGAAATCGTAGAACGTGAGAGACGATAAGAGTCCGCTGGACGTGAGGCGCGCCGTTTTATCCGAGGACTTCGGTTCCGCGCGTGATGTCGTCCAGCCGTTAACAGCGCGGGTCCACAGGTGGACAGTTAATGTCCGATCAAAACGGGATAGCGCCGTGTCCGGCGACACTTAATGATTTACTTTGGTCATCTATTGCGAGGCCTCATCGGGGAATAACAGGCCTGAGTGTCAGCGCAGCGATGCAACAAAAAGCGTTTTATTGTCTTTAAACCCTCCTCATGAGGTTGTGCTTTTGAAGGAGCATTTTTACTTTTTATAAAAAAGATAACCAGGGGTTTTGCTACTTGCTCTCGCCACAGGAGAATTATATTTTGAATGTGTTAATTTCTCTCACGGGTGCTTCTTTCCTGTAAGGAAATGGTGTTAGCTTTACATTCGGTGTCATTAAAATGCATTCGTTTCAATGCCACTTGAATGCTCCTCCTAGTTTTTAAGCATTTGGAAACCAGCAGTCCTTTAGTTCATATTTTCTGCCACACGTAGATCATTGGATTAGTGTGAAACGGAGAGCATGTGTATGTGTACCTGCATGCCCGAGCCAAAATAAAAGATGATCTCCATAACACAGTGAGGAAAATTCCTATTAAATTTTATGGGATAATTAAAAAAAAAAAATCTCCTGTGAATGTATGACATCGACTTTTCACTGCGTATCAATTGCCATGAGGACATGCCTCCCCGCCCCCCACCCCTTTAGCTTATTCATTTATCAGGAGCTCATGTTAATAATAGAACACACTGGCTGACATGACGCCGCATAGCCGAGGACAAAGATGGCGACCAATTAACTGGAAAAGTAAGAGACAGCTCCACCTTAAATCCACAACTGAATGACTTGGATTCACAGCTGGTGGCCTGGCAGCAGTCTGTAACTGTATCCACAGGGGTGCTTCCGTCTCCAGGCAATTAGGGTCGTACTCCCAGTGTCATGACAGCGATGGAAAAAAAAACCCCGAAATGTTTGTTATTAATTTAATGAGCCTGCTCGCTGTTTCAGAGCGGCTGCTACAACTACGCGAGTGTGACCGGGGCTCTGAGGAGCGTGTATGAGACCGAGGGGATCAGAGCTCTGTTCTCGGGGCTGACGGCCACGCTGCTCCGCGACGCCCCGTTCTCCGGCATCTACGTCATGTTCTACAGCCAGGCCAAGAAGACGCTGCCTCAAGGTGAGAGCCACGCCCGGGCTCAGCCGTCCCTGTGGGCGAATGAGATGAGCTTTTACCCAGCAGCGCGTTGGCTGCCAATGAAAAGATGATGCAGGAAGGCAGAGAGGTGGCCTCTCGAGCTGAGGGGATTCTTTTTAACCACCGGTTGCCAGTTGGGTTTCTATACTCGGGTTGCCCTGGTAACCTGAAGTTAGCAAAGTACACTTAAAATTCAGTTTGCGCTGTGGAACGTCACAAATCTCTCTCCTCCATTTGCCTCATTTATTTGTATATGACACTATTATTCACCAGTAGGTGCTGAAAAAATTCTCACTGCCATTGTCATCACGCCAAAATGAAGACACGGCATTCTGTCACATAAGTGCCATTAGACAAGGTTTTCTCTAACTAACTATGCAGTAAAGGCTACAAGATTGCACAAAAAAAAATGACGGCACCAGCATTTTGAATTGGTTCCCTTTAAGCCCTTCAATTCTGTTTGCCACAAGCCCGGTGGGAGAAAAGCTCAGTCCACTGCATGCTCTTGAATGCAACACTAATTCTACTGCTGGCAGTCCGAAAACAAACCGGTAGCCATTTGGAAAGCGGAACCAGCCAGAAACATTCATGGAAATGGAAATAGAAAAAACAGTTTAGTGTCACCCTTTGTCAAAAGGCAGACGTTTGTCTTTGCTTGTATTTATTTTATAATTCTATTGTTACATCATATTATAGTAGATATTATTATATTAGTATTATACTAGTATTATATGATGTGTTACATGATACCTAATAGCAGTGTTACTGCTATTTATACATCGTTGCCCTAAAAATTCGATTAGTTCAAATTCAACTAGTCCGCAGTCCTTATAATTCTGCTTGCACTAGTTCACAGACCTGTTCATACTGTAACATGAAGATTGGTACATATTAGTTCTATTTTTTTGGCCTACTTTTTCAATATTTAATGTTAAATTTTTGTACATAAAGAGTGAAGTTAAAACCAGAACCAAAGGCCTCGTTTATGTGCAAAAACTTGCAGAAATTGTATAGAAAGCTACATTAGAAACACAACTTATGAGCGTGTCCATTAAAAACACAAAATGCCACATTAAGCCAGAAATATTAAGAGAAACATTTACATTAAAAAAATAACCAGTTGTAAGTGGTATCACTGGCCTGTTTTTTAACTTATGAATGTATTTTATGGCAACAGGGACAAACGATTGCCCATGTTTTTCTTTGCACGGGCGGCTCTGGACCTTTTGGCCGCAGCTGAAAGTGATAATTTACAGGACGACAGTTGTCATTTTGCTACTTTAGCGTCGCACCGCGTTGCCGTGGCGATGGGGCAGTGGGGCTTGGTTGCGGCCTCTAATTTTTTGCGCCTGTTTTCACTAGTTCACAAAGCTTTTTTCTCTCACAATGATAAGTAGAGCAAAAATCTCGTCTATTGCCACTTAAAAATCTTGTGTAAAAAAAAAGGATTATTGAAAGAGACACCTTTCATCCCTTCGTGTCCATTTCTCACTCCATTTGCAACTCGTGGCCCTTTTAATTTCCTGCATTATGCTCCAGAATCCCAGATCCACTTTGTATTAGTGGACCTCACTTAGCATATTAGAATGCTCCTCTACCTCGCTCTGACACCCGCTTCATCTCCACTCAGAGGTGACCTCATCGGTCTACGCCCCACTGGTGAACTTCAGCTGCGGGGTGGTGGCGGGTGTCATGGCGTCACTGGTCACGCAGCCCGCCGATGTGGTGAAGACCCACATCCAAGTCAGCCCATCCCACTGGAGCACGACGGAGGCCGTCCGCTACATCTACAAGGTGCGTGCTCCTTCCATCACAAAAGGCTGACCGTGCACCGATCAGCCATAACGTCATGACCACCGGCAGGTGAAGTGAATAACACTGATTATCTGGTTACCATGGCGCCTGTCAGCGGGTGGGCTATAGTAGGCAGTAAGTGAGATTTTTGTCCTCACAGTTGATGTGCTAAAATCAGGGGGAAAAATGGGCGAGCGTAAGGGATTGAGCCACTTTGACAAGGACCAAATCATGATGGGTCAGACGAATGGGTCAGAACATCTCTAGCAGTGCAGCTCCTATGTGGTGTTCCCGGTCTGCGGTGGTCAGCACCTATCAAAAGCGGCCCAAGGAAGGAGAGGAGGTGAACTGGCGACAGGGTCATGAGAGGCCGAGACTCACTGACGCATGCGGGGAGTGAGTGCTGGCCCGTGTGGTCGGAATCAACGGACGAGCTAATGTAGCTCAAATTGTTGAAAAGGCCGATGCTGGTTCTGATAGAAAGGTTAGAGAGGTGTCAGAACACACAGTCAGGGCAGTTTGTTGTGTGTGAGGCTGCGTGGCTGCAGACCAGTCAGGGTGCCCATGCTGACCCCTGCCCACTGCTGAAAGCACCAACGATGGACACATGAGCATCAGAACTGGACCACGGAGCGATAAAAGGGGTGGCCTGGTCTGATGAATCAAGATTTCTTTTACAACACACAGATGGCAGGGTGTGTGTGTGTGTGTGTCACTTAACTGGGGAACACATGGCACCAGGTTGCACTATGGGAAGAAGGCAAGCCAGCATAGGCAGTGTGATGCTGCAATGTTTGGCGGGGTAACTTTGGGTCCTGCCAGCATGTTACCTTGACACGTAGCACCTACCGAAGCATTGTTGCAGACCTTTTCCACCCTTTCATGGAAACGGTATTCCCCGATGGCAGTGGCCTCTTTCAGCAGGTTAATGCTCCCTGCCACAAAGCAACAATGGTTCAGGAATGGTTTGAGGAACACAGCAACGGGTTCAGGGTGTTGACCCAGCCTCCAGGTTCCCCAGATCTCAATCCAATCCAGCATCTGTGGGATGTGCTGGACAAACACGTCTGATCCACAAAGGCGCCACCCCACAACTTCCAGGACTTAAAAGGATCTGCTGCTAACGCCTTGGTGCCAGATACCACAGCACACCTTCAGAGGTCTAGTGGAGTCCAGGCCAGGACGGGTCAGGACAGTTAAAGCAGCTAAAGGGGGATCTACGCAATATTAGGCCGGATGTCATAATGTTATGGCTGATCTGCGTATATATTCATGTTTGGCAATATCATTTCCTGGTCCATATAAAGAGTATTGTTTGGCTTTTCCACCACTAACCTCCACCGTGCCGTTGTGCTCTTTTCTCCAGGAGCATGGCATGGCCGGATTTTTTCGTGGGGCTGTACCCAGGTCTCTTCGACGCACCCTGATGGCGGCCATGGCGTGGACAGTCTACGAACAGCTGATGGCTCGGATGGGCCTCAAGTCCTGATGGGCGTCGCTGTCGGGTCACAGTCAAACAAAAGGCAATATGAAACGAAAGGGGAGACGGATGCATCTTCTCAAAGGAAGCCTCGCGCAAGCGGAGAAGGGAGGGAGGAGCTAAAAGAGACGGCGACCTCACACGACCATAGACTACATATAACCTGGACAACGCGCCTCCACCCCCGCCGGTTGTACAAAAATGAAGCCAAAAAATCCCGGCTACGGGCGCTGCCATCTTGCGCTGGCGTCTGCGGGTCAGCTCGGCAGCGATCAGGAAATGGGAGCCGAGTTATCTAGCAAACTTCAGCGAGGTAAAAATGGCAGAAAATGACAGAAACCTTCTTTTAGGGGGGGATAAAATTACATGCAGAGTACTTTGAGTACTTTCAGTTTGGTCAAAGCCCCACTAAGGCGTGGTTTACGCTCACTCAACACTCCAGCCAACCACCAGGGGGCGATGGAGTTGGGGTTTTTTTTTTGTTTTTTTGTTTGTCTTTTTGGCTTCACTTTTGGAGTGCCGTCACGATGTCCGGTTTATATTTATGTCTGCACGCTCTCCCAGCAGCGGCACCTGTCCGATGTTGTTTGTACGACAAGATTGAGAGTGCGTGCGCGTGTGTGTGTTTATCGATTATATTATTTAACTGTCTGTGAAAACGTGCCTGTTTTGTATCCGTAGCCGTGAACATTCAGGGTCGTGAGTTAATGGCTGACACTTTTTAAAAAAAAAATTATTATTATTTTTTTTTTTGGTCAAACTTGAACTGATGTGACACTCCCTGCTGTGAAGTGATCTTATTCCTCCTCTTACTCCTCAAGTTACTGCAGCCTGAGTTTATGACTTAAAAAAAAAAAAATCTCTCCTTTTGAGGTGTGTTTAAGTACCATCAATACAAATGGAGGGGAAAAAAGCACTGCAGCAACAGTAGCTCGGACTTTTTTGCCATATATTTCTAAATACTGCTTAAGGTCCAGCAGTGTTTCTTACTTGTCCGTTGATGCTCATGTGAAACAAACAGGACTTTTTTTTTTTTTTTAAGGCTCAGACAATCACAAGTACTCACAGATGCATTATGGGACGAAAATTTTGGCTTATTAATAATGATTAAAAGCCTTTGTTGCCATACTGCTCAGAACTATGCAGCGCTTTAAATTTTATAGACAACAGTGGTGCAGTTTTAACTCGGCGTGGTGACACCAGATGTGCTTTTTTTTTTTTTTTTTTTTTTTTTTTTTTAAAAAAATTTTTTTTTTTTTTTTTTTTTTTTTTTTTTTTTTTTTTTTTTTCCTCTTTTTTTTTTTTTTTTTAACATTTTTTAACATTTTGAACAATAGTAAATAAAGGCAAGTCCTCTGTATTTATGAAGCTTTTGGTGCCATCATCCCTGTTTTGTCTTCCCGT
>CAAKHG010049771.1:12152-53270 GCA_901007715.1 Dactylopterus volitans | reverse complement strand
ATCTCTAATGTCGTCATCACCGAGCTCAGGGTTTTTTTTTTTTTCCCGTCTTTTATGGTTGTGATTTTAAGATTTTGTTCATAATTGGATGCTTTTTTAAAGACACAAATGTATGGATTTCTAAATGAGAGTCCACTTTTTTTTACACTGAAGTGAAATGGAATTGAATGTAATTTGGAACTGCTATATTTGAATTTGCTGTTTCATTATAGGTTGATTAATTGGGCCCGCATATGGTAGTTTTTTGTTGTTTTTGTGCTGACTTGTTTGTTTTTTTTGTAATTAGAAAGGTATTCATGTGAAAACTAAGGAATAAAGTTGGGTTTTTTTCAAATTTTATTCCTTTGTGGAGGTTTTTAATGAATATTACTGGGTTTTTTTTTCATAACGATGAGATAACCACTTTGAACAGCTCCAAAATTATCGAGCATTCGGAGGATTACTGGTTTGATTCCTGGCTCTTCCACTGGTGAAGTGTTCTTGAGCATCACGCTTGCAGTTTCCACCATCAGTGTGTGAAGGAGCTTGAATCATGTGATCTCGTCAAGCACTTTAGACAAAGGTGTTCCATGAATGCAGCCTGTGATTGTTCACTGACTGCTCTCTGGTACTTGTAATGGACTCAAGCATGATGGAGTAAACTCATTTATGTCTCTCCAATTTCCCTCTTAGTTTGAGACTGAAAGATAAATGAATGGCAGCGCTGCGGACATTAATGTCAGAACGGGTCTCCAGACCTCAAGTGAAAATCGGATGTTTATGTTGTCGCGTTGTCACGCGTCTGGAGCCCTGTCAGCATGTTCCTGCCTGCAGCCAATCGTGAGGTTTCAGGTCGTTCATGCTACATTTCCCTGGTTTCATGTCCGTGGCTGGTAGAGGGACACCGCAGTTCCTGCTCTTGAACTGTTAATATTTTACGCGAAGAAGTTTTGATTTCCCAGTTCTGCGTCAGGGTAGAACGCGTGCCGTGCAGTCTCTCCGCTGAAAGACGAGGGGGGCGGTGCTGCGCGACCACAACATTGGTGGACTGTTTAGCTTTGTAGCTTCCTGCGGCACTCGCCCCTGATGTAGTGATCAGTGGTGACTGATGAGAGAGAGGGAGAGAGAGGGATGGTATAAGTGCTCGTATTTCCAAATTTCTTCACTCAGACACTCCTCAGTTTGCTCCATTGTCGGTGAGTCTGATATGAACATTTAAAAAAATGACAGTTTAGCCGGTGGGAGAAACAGGAGAGGCGACATACCAGAAATGATCTACTTAAAGCCGACCAATCACAGGAGGATCGGTGGCTCGAGGGGGAGGACCGAGTCGGTGTTGCGTACCTTGTCACCTTGACGCAGAGGCAAGTAACCAAGCTTAAAGTAACCAGCTAGAATCCTGATATATTATCAGTTTATCCAAATAACGCTCCTTCCGGAAGTTGGAATTTTTCTGACAACCAGCAGGCCAGCAATAGGAGAAGCACCACACTTCCGGTTGTTTATAACCCTCTTAAACAAGGAACAAGAGTTGTGCTTTTATTTTGAAGACAGGATGTACAACGTAAACAGTATACTGATTTCCCCTTCAGTTAGAGCTCATTTCGAGGTTTCTAGAGGTACTACTGAGGCACCTACTGGAATGGAGAGTGTTCTGAGCAAATTCTCAAAATTTTGGGCTCCACGCGGACGTCCACGCGTGCACACTCGCGGGAAGGTGACGTCATTCCCAGCATGGCCACTCCTGACGACACGTAGAAGCCTTAAACATGAATGTGGTTTTACAGCCCAGCGAACAAATGTGTAGCTTGCTCTCGATGGACTCATGGGAGTGAGGTAGGTACGAAACGAAAAACGGCACGAACTGACCTTTCCGAAGACGCTGGTGGACATCAGCACACACATCTATGTGCGTCTGGTATAATTGGACTTACATAGTCTGATATAATTGGACTTAAATGTGTCTTGAGTGTGCCCATCCCTGTACTCGGGTCCGAAAGGGGGGGTCTTAGTCGTCCTCAGATGACTTGAATGAACCTGATGGTGAAATATTGTTAGTTTTTTATCATCCGACAGCTTAAACACCCCTGCAGGGTCAATCCCCTGTGTGGTTCCGTCCCGCGGCCCAGTGTTTGTCCATCTGTGTTTGTCTGGATATTTGACGGACATGTAACTTGCAGCGGTGCATGCCAGGACAGGCTGCTGCCCCCCGCGAGAACAAGTATGCATGAGCAGCTAATAGATGACGGGATTTTAAACGGATTTATGTGAAGCTCCTTGATGTGGACCTTCCTTCCAGACAAATGTGCAAACGCTATTTCGCACAGCATCTTTGAGGCTCTGTGGGAGTGCTTGCTGCATTTTTGGGTCACAGACTCATAACTCTTATTTTTCTATTTATCCTTGAAGGAACTGGAAAGGCAATTCTGACCTACATCCATCAAAGTTACAGAACAAGAGTGCCGATTCATCAAAACCGATTCCTAAAGTAACCTTAGATTTCAGGCTGAAATGTTAATCAACTTTTTTTTTTAATGTGTGCAGAGGCAGCAAATTGCTTCGGTGACGTCCTTCGGCTCCGCCAGTTGTGTCCAGTTTAAATTCAAAATAATTCCAAGCAGGTGATTTAGTATTCCTTCCTTGCAACCCGCTCTCCCATGATTGTGTTCGCTGACAGCAGCATAATCGCCCAGCCCCATTGTTAACGTCTTTACATAAAAACCGGAATCCAGATAAAAGCTCCGCGTTTCAGCCGTTCAAAGGCGTCTGCAGGAGGAAGGAGGACTAATTAAACCTTAAATCTCAGACATGTCAAGTGAACAGTGGCCTTTTTAGAGCTTTATCTCTGAACACGGCTGATAAAACCACATGATGAGAGCCATGAGAGTCAACTGCGACTGTAAAGCTGCAGCTGGACGGACGACTTAAACTGTTGAACTCCGCAGAGGTGAAGGGGCTGCTGAGTAGCCGATAATCGCCGGTCGGTTTCGTCACTGCAGGCGGGGCCATCGCACGGTCTCAACTCATCAATTATAGCTGTTTCGTGCAATCATAGTAACCCAAATAACTTAAGAATAAAGACACAAGCGGGGACATTACACATGAGGAAAAGTACAATTGGCAAAAGCCAGCAGATAGAATAATCAAACTGTTTTAAGGACAAAAGAACAAGAAACTAGAACAGCTGTGAGTGACATAAACGCATTAAAAGTCCTGCTCGTTATTCCAGGAGCCACAAATCAGAAGCAGGGAAGCCATCGTTCCCTGATTCCGCCCCTCCCCGCATTCCCAGCCTCAATCCTCCTGCCACCACGGCACCTTCCATCGCTGCGACCTCGCATTCTTATTAATCCCAGACCCGGGAGAGCTGCTTCCACTTCTTCCGTGCTTGTTTGGCTCTTTGTGCCGCCGCCCGAGCCTGTCACAGCTGCTTGGAAAGCCTCTTTCTCCTCGCCGACTTTGCTAAGTATAAAAGAATTGCTGTGGTCGACTTAGTGGGTCCTGGGAGACGCTCACGGCCACACCGGCTCATCTCTTTCTGGCAGAAAAGCTCCTGTGGGCCCGGACACTTGCTCCCACTTGCTTTCCGGCGCGTTCCATTAAAGCAACCTGGTTTCGGCCTGTTGATGCTGATTTTACAGGTTTCAGGTTCAGATATATTTAGATGTGGTTTTTTTTTTTCGTTTTTTTTTCATGGGCTTCTCTTCCTTTCACTTAAACTGAATGAACGAACCGCAGTCTTCAGACAAACCCCTTCAAACGCAGATTTAGGTTTCTGTCTTCCCCTCTGAGCTTCAGCTTTAGTGAAGTTTTCTGATGTAAATGATTAATCGTCAATCTCTGTGCCGCCTTTGTAGGCTGAAGGTGCATTTATGTTTGGACAAGTAGGATTAATTTCTTTCAGCCGTGTCTCTGCCACTACTGGAAAAAGAAACTCTAGGCTGAGGCTGGTAGGCTGGTAAAAAAAAAAAAAAAAAAAAGGAGTCCCCGTAAGTCACAAGTCTGTTGCTGCATTTAGCGCTGTTTTTCATGCCGGTTGACCTTCCACACTTTGAGAGACTGACTGTGAAACTGACTGTGTCTTTGGGTCTTGTACAAAGGCTGTTCAAGACACCGCCGGCCCCCGGAGACTCGCAGAGTCATGTGGGTTCATCCGTACCGGCTAGAAAAGCCCATCAGATCTCAGAGGAGGTCTGTGACGCTGCTTGAATTTAGACCCTCAGATAGATCTAAGAGTCAGGCTCCACATTAGCCGACCTAGTCTTTGCTTCGCGTGCAGGATTAAGTCGTTTGCCTGGATCTTCTATGGCTTCTTGCATTCAAAGTGAATTTGCAAACCAAACAAGTTTAGGGACGGACGCCTTTGAAAGTTCTTGGAATGCTTCTAAATTATCTAATCGGGGAGGCGCCCGCTCACGCATTGCATCCCGAGCAAATTTATTTTCCCGTAAACTACCGGTGGTTTCAAACTGCAGCGAGGCAAAGACGAAAGAGTGAAGTTTCTTCTGCGATTTGTCATAGTCATGCGGCGAAAAAGGCCGCCCGTCCGGCAGCTAATGCGAACGCTAAAAAACCATTAACTGATAAGTGATAAACAGGGAGCAACCTGACAAACCCAATCAAGATTTCGCGGCAGCCGAAAGTTTACACCACCACCACATCCACCCGACCGGCGGAGCTGATTCATGAGTCGTCGGCGCGGTCAGATAAATACAGCGGGCGGCTTCCTGCCACTTCGCTCCAGTAAAACAGTCAAAGTAGAGCATTTATGGACCATCAAGTTGTCAAAAGATTCACAGTCAAAGATAAAACGCTTCTCGAGTCGCCAAATCCCGTGTTCGCGGTCTTCTACTGATGATGACCAGATGCTGCTGGTGACCATCGATACCATTCAATTGAGCCAGTTGATTGCAATTTAGCATCCTGATGGTGTTTCCATATCGTGGTGTGTACTACTGTTCATTAGGACAATATTAATGTTTTATGAAAGTACCCAACACTATCAGCTTTATGTTATTAAGAGCTGAGTTTGTACAGTAAAACAAGTCTGTGACTGACCGAGCCTGAGCTGGGGCACGTGCTCGTTTACACCACAGACCTACTGGAGACGTAAATACGATAGGCAGCATGGCAGCAGCTCAGAAGTGAGGTCAAGAAATCTCCATCGCCCCCCTTGGTAATAGGTGATAAACCCTGTCTTCTCCACGTCAGTGGACGGGAGTTTGATCAAACTGAAAGTTCTCTTGAAGATGGCTTCCATCATTTCAGGTAATTTTTTACCTCACTGATATGTGTTAAGGTGTTCATTGCTCTGATGAGTTTGCTTTAATTAGTTATTTAGTGCCAAAAACTTGCTTTTAGACATTTACGGACTTTTAGGAATTGTGCATAACAAAGTTCAGAGGACACGCAACGCTGACTGCATGTCCGGTTACTGTTTAAATACAGTAACTTTTTTCATTTCGTGTCGTAAACCCATTAGACCTAACTTCCTATTCTAGATGTCACTTTCAGTCTTGAAAGAAAAATCCCGCGTCAATTCGTTTTTGCCAAAGTTCCACCAAGACTTTTTTTTTTTTTTTTACTGCTGATGGATTCCTTGACTTCTGGAGGTAAACAGGAATGCAGATTTAATTTGGAATGCAACGCATTCAATCAGAAATGCGGCGGACTGAATCATCCTCCGCTGAGATATTCTTGTCACATCGGCACATTCGGATAATAGCTTTGTGTCACGAGGCCCCTATCAATAATGAGCCGCATTAACATTATTTGACCCGTTGGTGAGCGAGTGTCTGCATGCACAAATATCGGAGTCTCTGCTGGATTAGCATCAGAACACACTCGGCCGAGGCCACCCTCCAACATGCGGAAGCAAGTCGTGTTCTTTCTTGACCACATCGGATCGTCACTTCAGCTCCGCATGCAGACTGCGGCATCGCCGCCGCTGCCGCACCCGAACGGTGCGCGTTACTGCCGCCACTGTCGTCAAAGTGCATACGGATGTTCGCTGTTTACACTTTGTGCCACCTCCTGCTCCCAAAAATAAGCCATAAAACATTCGAAACCAGCAGTAAAAAAAAGTGAGACACAGCCACGAGCTCTTTGCACGTATCTGTACGTGTGTGTGTGTGTGTGTGTGTGTGTGGTGCGATGCCAAACAGATGGTATGATATGATATAAAATGATGACAACTGAGCTGGGTGTTACAGTCGGCAGACAGCAGCGCGGCTTTGTAATTATTGTGGGCGCACTTTGATGTAGCTGTGCTCAGCGTAATTACAGTTAAAGACAATAAACAGCTCTGGGTCTGACATTAACCTGCATCAGCATGGGATTGTTATTCTGCGGCGCTTTTACAGGAAAACGATCCGTCTGTCCAACGGAGGCAGCCCAGGCATGACAACGTGCTCTCTCACAGTTCCACTTCTAGCTGTATACGACATTTACGTACCACACAACAGTTAAAACTCGGGTTAGGTGTTGTTATGACCCTCACGATTCGACTCAATTTTGATTTTTTTTTTTTAGGTCATAATTCGATTTCAATTCCATATTTATTTAGAAATGCTTCGATATCAATTCATTAATATACAAGATTTATTAGAGTACCTGTTGATGATTTTAAAATCATCATTTATTTGTTTTCATGCCCATATGAACAGCCGTGGTAGACTAACATAACTCGTAACATTTTTGAGCGGTAAATCATCTGAATATAGAGTATTATTAGCACAATGATACATTTTCTGAATGTGGAGTACAGAAGTAAAAACAAAAAATGACAATGAGACTGATGGCAAGTACCATGTTGGGCGCATCAGCGGTGACAGTTCCCGCACACTTTCTCCATTAATCCCCATTCATTTCTTGCTTCTATCAACAGGTTTGCTATATTGCTCCCTGTGGCACATTTGACACTAACGCCCACTCGTTAGGAATGAAATGAGAAGTGACAGTTACGTACGGAGCAATCGGTCTGGAAGTCCAACCATCACATGTCAGAGCCACTCTCTCCGCCCACGTCAGTGACTCCAAAACTGCTGTCCTTACCTGCGTGCACAGCTTCGGCACGGCGGTTTCAGTCACGCGTTTGCGTGTGGTAGTGGCGTATCGTGGTTCGAGTGTGTGCAGCGTCTTCTCGAAACCTCTGCTTTCCACGAGTCGGCATGGCAGCGGGTCCTTACATATGAAGACGGCCGCAGACTGCCGTTCTCTTCTGTGAGAGGGCAGAGCTCCCCGGCAGATTGGAAAGGACGCGTTGAGTTGCCTCCGTTTGGAATCCACAGGTCTGGCTGCAGGTCGCTGCAGGACGCCGGCATGGTGTCGGCTTAGTTGGTTGCGCAAGTTCGCGGTGCTGCTACAGTATTTTTGTAGTGCCTGCCACAGCTTACAGAAGACCTTACTCTTGTCTGTTTCCTGTGTTCCGGGTTTACACTTGAATCCAAAATGACTACAAACGTCTGATTTCAAAGTTGACGGCGCGGACTTAGCCGCTGCTGCTACTTGTTTCGCCCGTACAATGAGAAGCACATTTCCGTAGAATGAGAAGCACACGTAGGTGTTCCTCACCACGCTCCCCATTGGCCCGGGGCTTGAAGCGATTCACAGGGTTATCTGAATCGATACTGAATTGTGAAAAAATATTGCAATGCACTCATCTCACCTCATCGTCTTACGCTTATTCCGGATATGGGTCACGGTCGTGCTGGAGCCGATCCCAGCTGACGAGGGGCGAGCGGCGGGGTAAACCATGTGGCCCCAGCTCATCGCGGGGCCACATGATGGACAGACAACCACTCACACTCGCCCGCACACCTACGGGCAATTTAGAGTTGCCAATTAACCTCAGCATGCTTTTGGAAGGTGGGAGGAAGCCGGAGTACCCGGAGAGAACCCACGCAGACACGGGGAGAGCATGCAAACTCCACATAGAAAGACCCCAGGCCGGGAATCCAACCCGCCACCTTCTTGCTATGAGGCAACAGTGCTAACCGCCGCACCACCGTGAATTGATATTTTTACCTAGCCCAGGTTGTAACGTGCATATGCATTCAAATTGTGACCTCAGAATGATAGTTAAAGCTAACAGAGTGCAAAATGTTAAAGTTCAATGTCTTGTTATTCACCCAGCGTTCACTATTGACTTCCTGCATTGCAATGTGGGTGAACAGTGTCCATCAACTGGATACACTCTTAAAACCTTTTTTGTCTTCCCACCAACTCTTTTGTATAAACTTTGATCCTTTTTTATAACATGAACACAACTCCGTTTTAGCATGCTAATTAGCGCCAAAAAAAAGAAATTACTTTTTATATTCCACTAAATAAACGCGAGTGCTTCATTGAATTAATCAAGTAATTTGCAATTCAGTTTCATTAAAGAAAAGATGGTCGGATCCTAAAATGGAGATCTAAACTGTGGGCGCTACAGAGTGGTGATATACTGCATAGCGGCTGAGTCCTGATCCACTCAAGTCACTTGTCAACACCGAACGTGCTGAGGAGTTGTGTTCAGAAGATTTAAGTCACTCACCAAAAGATAAAACTCAACGGAAATAGCTTCCAGTGTCGTGTATTTACGTGCGCCACCGCCAGCTTCACCATTTAGATCCATGCAGGCTGTTGTGTACGTTTCCACTGCAGCCTCGGACTCACATAAACACGACATCTGCATTCACACGTCATTTTTTATGCGGTACAATACAACAAGCCGGATCACCTCCTCTGCATGGATGCCGAACAGGACCTGGACTTTTTTGTTGGGTCATCAGTCGTGTGCCGTGTTAATATTTTGCACACAATCCGGCAAACGTTTTCTTGACCCGCATCGAGTCCCACGAGTTCAATAGGCCTCGAATCAAATAGGTGGCTTCATTTCAAATTTACCAGCATGTAAACATAATCTCAGGAGAATGTTGATTCCAGGGAAGAACATATTTAAGCATGGCAAACCAGAATTAAGACTGTCGTAACAACGCAGGTTTGTAACACGAGGGGGGTGAGTCTAAAGATGGACATTGCAATACCTCAGCCTCTTCTTGAAACATTACATTGACTTCCAGGACAAGTCTTGAGTGGACCTTGGATATTTTTTAATGTGAATGAAAAAATTACAACTTTGTTTTTGGAAATGGTTGAATGCCGTCAGTACTCAACCATTCAGACACATTCTGAGCATTAAGCTCCACCCCCAAGGTGCCTTGAATTTTGAAAAGTGTCACCAAGTACTTTTGGGGGGGATGGGCGTGTTGGGAGAGGACATCAGTTTCCTGGAACTTAATGTAAACCCTGAGGTGGAAACGCCTCCAAATGGTCACTGATCCAAACAGGGCTATCGCAACGGCCCGAGTCGCAAACTTGCGGCCTCACAACATCGCCCTTTTCACGTCCAGTTAATTTCCCCAATATACCACATCGTTCTCAATGAAACAGGAGAACCACCATAGTTATTACAGTCTGTCAAAGACGGTGCACACATGTCTGAACCCTCGTCCAATTGTTGTTGAAACAATTCAGAAAGATCCCCTGAGTCATTGGTGTTCATCTCTTGGCATGGCCAGGGTTTTTTTTCTCTGGACTGACTCGCGTCCGGCTAGCAGGGCTAAATCGCAACTTGGGTCCTGAATAAAAGAATAAAAGCAGCAAACATTCAGCGCTCCGACTGTCAGAGCTGCTCAGACTGCTTGACTGATTCACTGCAGCTCTTTTGCCCAAGGTACATCGCTGCTCCACTTTTGACTTCTTCATGGTGTGTTGGCTTCCTCCAGTGATGCGCCCATGAACTATTCCCACCACCATATAGGTGCATGACTGCAGTCTCTCCGAGGCGGCTAATGAACGCGGCCGTGCCGTGTCGCATCCATCGCGCCCGTCGATGTTCCCATCGGGCCTGGAAAGGTAAGCGTCGCACCCTCCACCCAAACTTCTGACAGCTGAGGAGTGAATAATCCTCGTGAATTTTGCAAACCGTCCACTCCATCGGTGCAGCAGTAATCCAGCAGTGACAAAGGCTGGACCACCGCGGTGTATGAATCTGCATGAAAGAACAAAGCTAAAAAGGTCAACTCGCAAACCATTGTTTTTGTAGTCCCCACAGATGTGCCGAATAATCATCAGGGAAGGAACCCTGGCTACATGCTCTAATTAATGATTCCATTATGTCGACGAGGCAGAATGTTTGAAGCCAGTGTGTCCCATTGTCTTGCTCTCTCATTATACAGTGATGTCATTATAATTTCACCCCTTTATTATTCTAATCCTGTGTTCATTATAATGCTTTTTTTTATGGCTATTTATGTAAGCAGAGCATGAAAATGATTCAAGGTCTCAGGATGTCCATGTTGCCATGATGAAAGGAGGCATTTCAAGATGCTGTCAAAGTGTATAGTAATGCCCTATTGTGGTGGAGTAACAATAGTAACAATACTAGTAATATTTCATTACAATCATCAGCAGGAGGCGGTTGGGAGCATTAGGCAGAGCATCCCATTCAGTTTTTTTTTTTTACAATAGCCTTATTTTTCAAATAAGGGATAAGGTGTGGAATTGAAAGACCACCCAACAGGAGGCCTTAAGTCATAGTTACCCAGTCCTGGTCTTCCGGGGCCCCCCACACTACTTGTTTTACTTGTCTCCCTGCTCCAACACACTTGATTCAAATAAACAGGTGAGCTAGGATGAGCTGATCATTTTAATCGCTTGTGGCTGGTTGGGAGACTAGATCAACATTTTCAACTGGATGAGTGATACCAGGACAGCTTTGAAAGCCACTGTCTCAAATGCACACCATGGTGTTGATTATTCCATTATGGTCATTTGCCATATTTTTTATTTATTTATTTTGATAATGCCATTGGGGGGCACCAGAGAGCCACATACAGCTCAGGAGCCATGGGTCACCCACCCCTGGGTGAGCGGGTAATAATAAAGGGTCATGCATGCCGCTAACTAGAGGACGTTCAAATCGTAACTGATTTTAAATATGGAGAAAATCACAGACTTATCGACCATTTTCTTTCTTTTTTTTTTGTGACTTCACAACAAACAAAAACAACAATCATCAGGTTGCTGACACGAGCCATTTGATCCCGTTGGCTAGTGTGGGTTTCGGCTCGATGCGTTCCATCTCTGCTCCTTTCACGCGACACAATGTCAAGCGTTGATTAAAAAATTTGGCCTCTCAGATCTCAACACTCAGCTCCGTCATAAAACCTCCACACTACAAGATCATTTGGACGGATAATAGCCCGACCTTTGGAAGGAGCGAATCGGACCAAAAATCTAGCCAGTTGCCCTCCAGTGTGCGCCGGTGTTAGAGGGTATTGAGGTTCATATTACCGTTAGCATATTGTGGGTCAGGGTTTAGGGTTTGGGTTGGCACCTCCTCCACTCCTTCCCTTTGGTCAGCTCAGTTAGTACCAGATGGTCGCCTCTGTTCCAAAGAGTTGTAAATAAGCAACAACAGAAGCGTTTGGTCAATCACATTTCTCCTGTTGCTGCTCAAAGGAAATTAGACACCGCTGTTTAAAATGCCATAATTAAAGGTTTCATGACAGATCATATGAACTTGATTGGCTTCATATGCAGATATAACCGCCGAAACCTCTCTCTGCTCTCTCTTTCTCTCTCTCTCTCTCTTACTGTCTGTCCTGCGCTTATTAATGGGATCAACCGGAGCAGTGGGAACACTCGTCAGCCTGTCATCGCCTTTGTCTTCCTTGTTGGTGTCGTAAAAGAAGAAGAAGAGAGAAAAAAAAAAAAAAAAAAAAAAAGCATCCCGCAGCACAGAGAAGCTGCCAGAAACTCTATGTGATCGCTCGGCTCAACGCTCCAAGTGTGAGCTGATGACGCATAATGTCGGTAATGAACGAGGCATCTCGCCGCTCGCCGTCTGTATCTTAAACACGCTCTCAGACGGAGATCGATGGCAGCCGCAGTGTCCCTGCAGACTCTCCCTCTGACATTCATCAAGCTCGAGATGAGGCCATTCATTAGAATGAGGGAGAACCACGCGGCTGGGTGTTGCACCCAGCAGTGCGGATGCCGCGCCGCCGAGGCGGGCGCGCGACTGGGGAAAATGATCCCGTACGGTACGTCGCTGCGTTCTGCATCGTGTCAGAAGGTCATTTGTTCCGAAGGCTCAGTTCCTAATTGAGATTCTTAGCGTGACAATGTTGCTCGTGGCGGCGCTGATTGTCCTCACTGATGCCGTGGATGCATCGCTGCAGGAGCAGCTCGGCTCCTCCTCTGAGGTTAAAAGCACCGACACAAGTGCGTAAAAAAATACTCTATTACAAGTAAATTACCACTAATATATAGTAATTAGCACAAAACAAAAGATAAGGGTGAGTGGGGTTAAGTGAAACCTAGATATTTTGCATATCCTCAGAGCTTAAGAAGAAGGCAACTGAACTGTTTTGAAGATGTTTCAGCTCTCGTCTAAAAGGCCTCTCCCATTATGTACTTAAAGAGTTGTTAAGGTTACCTGAGAGGCACCGACCACCCAGGCGAACGCGTGAGCCGTAACGTTCACATTAGTCCTGGTATTAATGAGCAGAAATCGTGACCTCGGCAGCTTCATGCGGTTAACATATGATGGTAAAAGTACGCAGGCGTTGCCATGCTCATGGTGTTTGCTCCACGTGCAGCGGCTGAGTTGTTGCAGCAGCTCCCGCCGTCTCCCGCAACGCCATTAGGTCACTGATGCTTGAACACACAAATCCCGTCAGGTCGCTTTAGCATGAGGTCGCATGAGCCGGATTCGCAACATCAACACAGACTTTTCTCGCAGACTGGAAATAAAGCCCGGCCAAAGCTCTCCGACGCAGACGCGTTCAGTTTTTAGCCAAAACCCGCCACCGGGCAGGATTAAGTCCCTGCACAACACGAGTTATCGACTGCATAAAATGTGGCACAAGGCCTCCTGCGACCGAGGGGAGACGCCGGCATGAGTGTGCAACGCGGCCCAAATTGAATTAACCTGGAGGAAAATGGTTTGATTATAAACTCATTACATGTGAAGTTAATGAAGTAAGTGTAATCAATTTGTTTGACATTGATTTTCTTTCCATTGCCATCTCTCAGAGGCCCACCTGAGCTCTGAAGGCTGCGGCGTGATTGACAGACGAGCGCCGCGGCTTTCTAATGAATGGGGGCCGAAATGGCGCCATGCCGTTATGTCTGCTAAATGAACGGGAGAGAACAATGCGTTCCTAATTGGACGTCGAAGAGTCGGACCGTGTGCTAAATTTCTCTGGCATGTTCATACAAATTCAAGCCTCATTTGCTGCCGTTTAACACCAGCCATGCGATGTGGTGCCCATATGTGTGTGTGTGTGTGTTCTTTTCCGAGCCTTCCCATGTGCATACATTAATACACTAATACGCAATGCAATTCAGGGAAATGAGCAGCACTGAGGAGGAAGAAGGGACTGGTGCCAGATTCTCCTGGGTCATGTGTGGGGCTGGCACAATTATTAGATGTTTTGCGTGATCGCCTTTATTTATGCTAGCAGCAGCTATTTTTCTGCGCGCAGTCGTTTTAATCACAGCTGGACTCAAATCGAGAAGCCACGCCCATCACTGCCCAGGCCGTTTCCCACCATCTGACATTGGATAGCCGTCTTTTACTGACGCTGATTGGTTGCATTCCTTCTGCTACGGTCCATGTGTGGTACACTATTTGAATAATACTGAATAGCCGTTTTGCTTGAAACGCATGGCCCCTGCTGAGCTTGGTTTGCGTTATCTGCAAGTAGATATGAGTCCGTTTCACATGCAGTCTGCCTAATGTGACCAGGACTTGATTCTGATGTTCACATCAGACGCAAAGATTCCATAGTGTAGGTTTTTTTTCATTTTCTCTGTGCCCCATTCATCTAAAAAAAAAAAGGGAGAGCGTGTCTTCTGGATGACCTGGTCAATCAAATCCAGGCGTATGAAAACCAGGTCTCCATGGTCTCCATGTTGCTTTGCAGTGTGCCCATATGACGTTGAGCAAATAGACCAGTAATTTGTTTTCAAATTGCTGGTCTATTTGCAGCAGGTTTAATTGCTATTGCACATTTTAAGAACTGGGAGGAAAGTGAAGAAAACTCAGGAAGAGCCACAGAGGAGGAGCCCTTCTCCCAGGATGGACAGATGTGCAATAGATGTGCAGAAATCAAAGTCAAAAATCAAAAACCTGTGGTTAATGTTGGTGTAAAAATTGTGTATATGCACCAAATGTACCAGCAGACTTTATGTAAGTCTCCTATGATTGGAAGGTCTAAAGACAGTTGATGCCGTGCAGACTGTAAAGCTCCTTGAGGGCAATTCGTCATTGTGATGTTGAGCTATATGAATAAAACTGACTTGACTTGACTTTGAAGGAGACAAAAGTTGCCTTTGGAGTTGGAGAGCAAATCTGTGCAGGTCATGTAAGTCCGAGCCATGACGACTGCAGTTCGCTGCAAATGAGCAAATCGAACCGATGCAATAACGCCGCCTCGGTTTTTGTACATCTGTTTCATCCCTGCAGTTGTTTGGGGATTCTCAGATATATCTGTTGCAATATCCGGAGCAGCAGAGGCTTTCTGGGAAATATATATAATACAGTAGTCTCTGATGATGTAAACTTGTGTCCATATAGAGAGGAAATGTGTTCTCCGAGGCAACAGCTGAGCTCTCAGCTCCACAATTCAGTTTTACGGTCAATGCAAGCCTCAGCAGAGCACACATAACTAAATCCCATGACTGACTGTAGCTTTTTGGTCCATTTTTTTTTTTGAATCGTAAGCATTAAATAGATGCTCATCAGTCCAGTTTATTTTGTGTTGTAAAGCAGGCTTGGTGGAGGACTTCAGAGCAGCCAAAAACAAGATTGGTCTGCACAACCAAAGCAGCAGCAGCGGCGGTAGCACTGCTTCGCCTACTTGGCATATTTATTCCTTCAGTTGTTAAGCTGTTTGACCACCTACAGCCCCGACCTGGAGGCAGGGAAGCTGGAAGCAGGGTGCCAAATACATAGATCTTGAACACCCCAATGAAAGGTGGGACCCCATGAAATAAACTAACTTGTGCGTCTCAAATTTATCTGCACAGTAAGGCTTATTTTTATGTAACTTTCAAAGCTGTTTTAAAAATAGCCCAATATTTAAAAAAAAAAGGACTGTGGGCTTTAAACACCAATAGTTGGTTTGTTCTGCTCCAAATCATGGACCAGTTTGT
This sequence comes from Dactylopterus volitans, assembly GCA_901007715.1. NCBI lineage: Eukaryota > Metazoa > Chordata > Actinopteri > Syngnathiformes > Dactylopteridae > Dactylopterus > Dactylopterus volitans. Next base: position 38,081 of record CAAKHG010049771.1, on the reverse strand, counting down.
TCCATTGTTGCATAACCGCCTCATGTTTGGAGTTCATTTACAAGCTTACAAACGTTTGTTATGCAAGCGGAAAGCTGCTCTCTGATTGGTCCAGAGGTTCCTCGCAGGAAGTAAACAAAGAATATTTGAAACCTGCTGCTTCACAGACGCTTTTCCAATGTCCCGCTGGCCCGGACGGCAGTGGTGGCTGGTCTTGTTCCACGTCATTGCTCATCACATGGTTTGCATTTATCAATGCGGAAACAATAAAGTTCGAAAAGGAAGGAGCAACGGACCCAAATGCGGTGAAGCATTTTGCTTTTTTGGACTGAACCAGCTCTCGTCGCCTTGGCTCACTGTGCATTCTGGGTGTGATTGTTGGCCTTTCATCCCTTCTTACAAGTGTCATGAAAGACTACATTTCCCATTGTTATTCTGGATGTAATGATATTCAGAATTTCATAGATGTCCTGTAAACATAATATTCCCATTTGGATATTCCTAATTTACACTCCTTCTGAATGATGTAATTTCTCCATAAGACATGCGGGACATGCCGGCACTGTTCTTGTGTCAGGAACATTCGCGGCATATAGACACAGCTCACTCAGAGCATCCGCCTCAGTCGGCGTTTTTACTGCAGTCTGCGACCATTTACAGCACGCGGCCAGCTCTCTGCATTGTAAACAGAAGCGCGCATGGTACAATATGAGAAAAACACGACTGCGGTTTTGAAATGGAAATGCATTTCCCAGTCGTGGTTGAACAGGACATGCGACATTACAAAAGTCGGCGTGTGCATGGCTGCGTGTGGGTGGGGATATTTCGCGGATTGTTCATTTTCGCTTGCCATGTACGGAGACCGGTGGTGTTCCGCCGCGGGTAAAGGATTCCAGATATCTTAGGATATTGTTCACAAGTAAGGGTAGAATTGGGCGTGAGTGGGAAAGATGGATTGCTGCAGTGCCTACAGGAGATGGGAAACGGGCTTTCATTCATATAAATCACTTTTCTACCTTAACAGTGCAACAATTAGGGATCCAGTGTCTTGCTCAAAGTCTTGACGGTCTCTGAGCTGGGGATTGAACCAGCTACCTTCCGATCGCTCGACGGCCTCTTTGCTAATTTAGACATGGCGTGGGCACTGACGCGGGTCAGCAGTAGTGAAGAATCGCTTAGCTGGAGGATGAAGCCATCGATTTAGCAGTCCATTTTATTTTTGGTCAGGGTAATGACTGAGAGATTGAGATCGCAGATGCAAGCAACTGAAATGAGTTTCCTCCCAAGGGCGGCCGGGCCGAGCCCTGGAGATAGAGCGAGGAGCTCAGACATCCGCAGGGAGCTCGGACTAGAACCTCTGCTCCTTCACATCAAAAGGAGTCACTTGAAATGGTTCAGGCATGCTTCAAGATGCCCCCCCCGGATACCTCCTGTTAGAGGTGTTCCAGGCATGTCCAGCTGGTAGGAGGTCCCAAGCCCAGAACACGCTGGAGGTGCTACATCTAGCCGGGGAAGACTTTGGGGTCCCACGGGACTGTGCTGGTGGTGGGTGGGGTTAGGCCCACCCTTTTCTGGATAACATGATGGATGGACGGATGTGATATTGTCCGCATGTAAACGTAGCCAGCGGCGGGTCTGTCCGGGCCTTCGAAGCCTGATCACTTCGGCAGTCGTCACTGCTCAATATTCACTCATTCTAAGTTCATTTGCTACACGGGTGTGACTTGTTCACTCATCATCCTCCCTACTTTTCAGTTTTTCTCTCTCTACCCGCCTCACTTCACCTCACCTTACTCTCCCTTGCTCTCAGGCAGACTGCAGCCATGTGTGTTTATACTGTAGTGACACACACACACACACACACACACACACACAGACGGGTAGTTCATTTTGGTGAGGGGACTGTGTGTGTTCAGTTGGAAGAGCCGCTGTTGACACTGACTCGCCTGCTCCAGAGAGATAGGGAGATGGAGGTGGAGTGTTGAAACAGTGAAGGGAGCGAAAATATTATTTGTTCATGATGAAAACTATCATCAAAGTTCCTTCACGGGCAGGTCTTGCTTCTCGGGAGTCATCTTGACAAGGCCCCTGGGGGGGCATTTATGTAGCGAGTTCATATCTGAATCGAAAGAAAAAGAGCCATACCTTCACTTTCCATGAAAACTATATATTCCGAGTTAAATATCACAGTTGTCGTGACTTTGCCCCAAGATAAACCCTGGATTTCAACACTGGTAATAACAACAACAAATATAATAATGATAATAATAATCATACCACAAACTTCCACAAAAACATGCACTACATACTGACTACTACACTCTCAAACTTCCACGGTGTAAATTCTGACACTTCACATACTCAAACATCATGCACCGCATACAACTACTACATTCTCAGACTGCGTACTACATACCGTCTACTACGTACTCAACTTCATGTACTACATGGACAACTACATACTCGGACTTCATACTTCAACTGCTAAACCAACTAGAAGACCATTCACACGAATGCATACACACTTCTCACTAACCTGAAGTTAAATTGCTTTTTGTGTTGTACATCCTGTCCTCCAAATACAGTAAAAGTATCGCGCTCGCTGTTTGACATTGAGGGTTTTTGTCTTCTAAACAACTTTAAGTGTGGTACTTCTTCTCTGCGGCTGGCTAATCTCTGAAAACTGTGCTGCAAATCTGCAAACAAAACGTTTTTTTGGACCAACTGACCAGATATTGGGAATCTACCTTGTTACTTTCCAGACCGAAATTATTTTGAAAATGTGGTTAAAGTTACAGATCAGCAGTTTTGAAGTGGAAGTCTTGTCCTTCTCTACGGCTGCCGTCGCTTCAGCCGCATGTCGGGCAGCTGAGTATGTCCAGTGTCCAAGAAAACACAGAAATTCTTGCTAATTTAGTGTATTTTTATATCAATTATGCCTCTATACATTTGTGGCTACGCACGTCCTTTTCGATACAGATGTACCGTCGAGGCAGAGAACTCAATCCTAAATTGAATAAAAACAATGTTTAGCTGTTAAGAAATGTTCCGATGACAGAGGGGGAAATAAATCACGTCCGCGTGACCGACTTTGAGGAGCGAAAACCATCTCATCGCGTCTTCTTAGCGAGACGACGCAGACGCCAAAAATCCAAATTCCATCTGACACGGAGACCCTCCGACGCCGCACGGGTGGCACGATAACGCGCTCGCGACATGAAACAATTGTCCGCTCTCGTGTGAAATTAAGGAAATGGAACGTAATCCCTCACAGCTTCAGTCGGCCCCCTGAAAAGCCTCATCTTCCTCTGTGTCAAGTTTAATCCACTGAGTGGACGGCAGCAGGCAAGGCTGCATGCACACACGCACGCGCACGCGCGCGCACACACACACACACACACACACACACACACACACACAGCTCTAAAAGTGGAGGGAAAATAATGCAAAGATAACATAATATTTTCTCCCCTGAGGCAGACAAGGCCTTTGCAAGTGTGTGTGTGCGTGTGTGTGTGTGTGTGTGTGTGGGCGGGCGAGTGGGCGTGCAAGGTGCATGGTCCATGCTATCGTGCGACTGATATTAAATCCCTGAATCGAGAGCACGTCTCAGATTTATGAAAACAATGGCGATCATTACGCTCCCATCTTTGTCATCCCCCTGTTGTAAACACGATATCTCAGGGTCAAGGGTGAATTTGTTAGGTTTTGGAGGTCAAATGTCGGTGTGACCTCACAGAACACATTCTCGTTTCCTTAGTGTCCCAAAAATCATAAAATCAAGACATGATAAAATTTTGAATCTGAAAGCTGAGAGGTCGGCTTGACTGCGACTTGTATTCTTTCTTGTGGACGCACCACTTCAGGAATGCCTGGCGAGAATTTGTCCGGATTTGTCCCCGCAGACTCAAGGATGAACTCACTCCGATGGTCAGATGCCTCAAGGTCAAGGTCGAGGTCATGATGGTTGATCACAACCGCCCCTGGCTCGTTAGAGTTTGAATGATACTTTACGGAATTTCCATTGAATTTGGTGACTACCTCCACTTAGACTCAAGGATGAACCGATGAGCCGGGTCAAAGGTCAAGGTCACTGTAGCCCCGTTTCCAGCAAGCAGCTCGGTACGTCACGCGTTAGAATGGTAAACCCTTTCTGGTAAAATCCAGAATCCCCACTCGTGAAATGCATGATATATTTAAACACGGCGCGTTTGTGTTTTTCGCGATTCTATTTCCATGGTCACGTCTCGATCCGTGTGACCAATCAGAGACATGACGAACCCCTTAAGTACGGCATCAGTGTGCTAGGTACCCCAGCGGAGGGGTTACCAGAATCAGTGGGGGTTCCATCCACAACTTTTGTCGGTCGAAAAGCCGAAAAACAATGCGTTCTGCGTTGTATCAAACTGATTGGTGGTTAAATGGGCTTATGACTGCACTTCTTTTGGCATCACTCTTGCAGGGATTATGACATTTTTTTTTTTTTTTTAACAGCTAATACATAGAATTCAGTTCATTGAAAGTCTTCCCCACACATTACGAACCGAAATGGATGCAAGCTGCTGCTTGACTGATTGGTGGAGGGATACGGCCACAAAGAGAGTCCTTTCATACTCGCGAGGACCCCCCTCATCTAAAGCCAGGCTTCTTTCCGAGTCTGACAGGGTATTTGTCAGAGTGTCACAGTCTGAGGTGTCGGGTTACGTGCCGAGTGTCTGCGTTCGCGAATGTGTCGAGAATGCAGAACCGACAGCTGCCTTGTTTCCGACTGAATATTGACATTCTCTGCAGCTCGCATGTTGTCTTGCCTATCGCCGTTTACTGGTTATGTATTCTCTGTTTACGGTGCGTGAATTTCCCTTCAGGGACAATTAAGTTTGAACTTGAACTTACCTTGTTATCTGGTGTTTTCATTAAGTCTACTGGCTCAGCTCCAGGTGGCCTTGTTAAAGTGCGCATATGTCAGATTCAACAGAGGGACTCTCTCGGATCAAATGACCCCGAGCCAGCAAGCGAACGCGCCCCGGATATAAATATTCAAACACCGACTTTGCATATAAGGGCGTCCACATCGCCGGAAACGTCCTCCTCTGTTTGATTCCCCATGTTTGTCTCTGGGTTTCCTCCGCCGCGCCCCCCTGCCATGTCGCCTCAGTGAGTCACTCCCTCATATTTAGAGCCGAGTTGCCCTGAAATCACAGCACTTTGACTTGGAAATGAATCATCCTGTCAGAAGTAATTTTTATCTGATTTGCGTGAATCAGGAGAAACGCTTCATTCCTTCACTCAGTCATGCAATCGTGTCAACGTTCTGTCAACATTTCGCAAATTTGCCCTGCCGAACATCGGAGGGGACGTTGGAGCCAGACGGACAAATTGTGTCTGTCTTATAAAAACGCAAAAGACGCGCTCGGCCTCATGCAATATGTATTTTAAGGCTTCCTGTTTAAGGATGCAGAATATGAGTAGGAAGCAGAAATGTATACAAATGTCTGGTTTATCTGCCGACCGGCCGGAGTGAAATTGAACGTCTGTTTAATCGGAGAAACAGACGCAGCTGCGCAGCTTGAAAGACGCATTACAAGTGTCACTCCGTTGTTATTATTCACATAACTTTTCTGCCGCCGCGCTCGGATGCTACAAAGGTTTCCTGCTTTTAATGTCTCACTGCTCCAGAGGGAGTACGTATCGGTTCGAATGTGGTACATAAAGTTTGAATATGCACAGTTTGAGGATTTGGTTTAAGGCATGTGGGGCATGAAGTTCGAGTATGCTGTAGATGGTATGTAGTGGAGGTGTAACAGCACGTGTGTGGCAGTATGGATGTAACATTTCGGTGCACACAGTCATATGATGAATACTAGGGGTGTAAAGATTCATCGATTACATCAATGCGTCGATTTATTTTCCTTGGCTGGTTGTCCCTCACTGATGACGACATCGCTACGAAATCGATCGGAAATCGATTCCGAAGCATTTGCGTGTCAAAGTTAAGCGTTTATGTATTTTCATTGCTTCAATTCGTAAAGTTTGCTCGATTCGCTTCGCTCTCCGCCGAACGTGACGTCGTCGGCATGTGCCGGTCGCGCCGACTCCAAACGAAATGAGGCTATCAGCAGAGGGGAGGCGGACCAGCTGGAGAGTTTCAGGCCGCATTTGAAGAGCGGCTGTGCGGGAACGCTTGAGATGTTCTGGACTCGTCGCCGGCTGTCTGTCGAATTTGTAAAGGACAGATCAAATACGGTGGCAACACGGCGAAACTTTCCAACCGCTTAGCAAGGCGGCATGCGATTACAAGCCACGCAGCAGCACAAGGCAACGTTAACGGTGGCTCTCACCAGCATGTTTGGACAGAAAATAGGCCAAAGCTCAACTCGGGGCTCAAAACGTAACGGCATCAATTGCCAAGTATATCGCTCTTTTTTTTTGTCTTTTGATCAGCAGGTTCTGAACGTGTGATAGTTAGTATTTAAGAAAAGGTGAACGTTTTTGCCACTAATCGTTGTGTTTGCTTATTTATATCCAAAATTAATTAATCCTTGACTCTCTCTCAAGAAAAAAAACTCCCCTCCACTGTCCACAGTATCCAGGCATGTATTTTACAGTCACACCGGTTCAGTTTCTTTTGCAAAACAAAAAACGTTGCTGAATCGATTTCTAGCCCTTTAATTGAATCGGATCGTTCTAGATGAGCCAGATGTCGTTCTTGAATCGAATCGGAACCCAAGTAAAAATGATATGAATCGAATCGTTGTAAAAACGAATCGTTACATCCCTAATGAGTACCTCTTAACGGGAAGGATCAGTCACACATTACACACTCTCCAGTCCAGGTGGAGGTAGTGCACCAAAGAGCCGTTTTTCCAACCGCCATTAAACAACAGAAGAAGAGTAAAATGACACACAAAGACACAAGCGTCAACACAAGCAAAACACAAACTATGCTGAGTTCAGATGACACACAGAAGCGAGGGCATCCGCTTGTTTTCCTCTGAATCAGTTGTGCTGGGAAAAACTTTGGGTTCCCCATGGACGACAACAGCGACACGTTGTCTGACGGCCCAACCCGTCGAACATGCTAATGCATGTTAGAGGGCATCACCCAGATGTGTCGATCATCGGACCTCCTAGAAGAGAAGTTCGGCCACTTCTCCCTGCTGTTTTTAGGAAGCCTCAACACGCGAAAGCAGGCAAACACATTGCAGAGACTAATGTCTGTTACATTTACCCACATGTAGCAGTGGAGTCGTCAGAGGACCTTGGCTGTTAAGTACAGTACTGATTAAAAGTGCTGGAGCCTGGCTACAATGCTGCATACTGTACACACATAAGCCAGTCGATGGTTCCTTCACTGACATTCCAAATACAATCTGTGGAATTCAGTCTAAATTTATGGTTCATAACTTGTTTATATATAAAAGTGAAATCACTGCAGCAAATATACTATACTACTATTCTATATAGTACTAGTCCAGGTTTTCCTGAAAAAAATTATGTCTCGCTTGATTGTGTGTTGCAGAGATGAGTGTTATTAGCGGAAAAAGTCGCGGAAACACCTACAACTGGAAAAACAGCTTTGGTCTTATAGGGTAAAAACGTCAACAGAAGCTCCGTTATGGCGTTTGACTGCATCGGCGACTCTTAGCCGACTTGCAGCGACCGCGCGAGCGTCGTCTGGCCACCAGGGCGGCGACTGATGCCAGCCTCGCGGGCGTGTTTTCACAGCCCGCGCTTTTCCACAGTGACGCAGACTAATGCGGTGCTTCTCGCAGCCTGATGATGAGCGGATCACCACCAGGGAGGATTGCTGTTTTAGCTGAGAGATGCAATAGTCAAGTGGCAGGAGGATCGCGAGGATTAGCAGGGAGGCTAATCGGTTGGCAGTCAAAACGCGGCATCAGGCACCCACGAGCCCCTGAGCGAGATGATGAGCAGACCTGCGGGCTCGTCCAATTTTTAACTTGACGATGTATTTTAATGTGGCGGTTTGAAAGAGTTAAAGCAGTTTTTCGTGATCTCTGATTGGCCCTGTACGCAAAGTTTTTGCGGTTTGACAGACGGGTTGATTTGACTTGTGGTTTATCCAAAGCTTTTGATGCAGAGGCAGAAATGTCACAGTGAAGCCTGGAACTGGATCAAAGGTAAGGCCTGTGGGCCAGAATAGGCCCGTGCTGTTCAAAAAAAAAATACGTTGCACTGGAATTGCACAGTTATTGTTTACATGTTTCCCACAATGCACTGGACTAAAATCCCCAGCAGGCAACATGACGTGCTTAGCAAGATCAGTGCTGTGACCCCTCCCACATATACTATTCAAATGCAGAGTGCCGCATATACTGCACACGCCACGCGTGTCTCGGTTCCATCCTAATGAAAATCAACAGCACTGCTCCACTGAATGAAGCTACAAGAAAATAAATGTTTTTGCAGTGTGGTGAGGACAAAGCAGAGACAGCTCTGAGGGATCAGGCGTGGTTAATGAAGCAAAAACTTGTGATTTTCTTTACTTCCAGAGGCGCGTCTCGAACATCCCCAAGGCTGTCTTCCAACCTCTTGGAAATAACTCTAATTTTAGACACTTTCTGTCACAGTTAGAGTCGGGGAAAAACTGGTTCACGTGTTTATTTGTAGTCGATTTGATTACAGCAGGTTGTCACATACACTCGTGCAGAACGCTGCACCAGCTTCTGGCTCACGTGAGGGATGTCCAAGATGGGTGGAAGCAACGTGTAGCTGCAACAGGACTTGAACCTGCAATCCTCTGATCTGAAGTCAGGCAGCTTGTCCTTTAGGCCATGCAACCTTCCGAAATCCCGGCAGTGAACCTGCACTCCATCAGAGGAGATTTCTGTGGAGGCCGCCCATCCTCCCTCTGCCTGTTGCAGGTGTTCTAGCTTCTCACAGTGAAATAGCTTGAACAAACCACATTAACGTTTTTAAACCTATCAATGTCCAGGCACATCGCTTGATTCATCAAACTGGTTTACGTTGAGGTTGAGTGACGAGACGTTCACGAAGGTCGGTTTGAAAAAGACTCTCTTGCCGATGTGAAATAAATAAAACTGTTGCAACTCTGTATGCTTGTTTGACCCGACCCCGACCCTCCGGCCGCAATCCAAACCCTCAACCGTGCAACTCCAGCCCCCATCACCTTACGCCTTACCCCGATCCCAATCCTATCCACCCAATCCCAATTCTATCCACAGCTGCCCAATTCCAATCCCAACCACCAAACTCCAACCGCCTACCCCAAATTCCAGCGGTAACTGCCTCATCCCAACTCCAAACACAACCACCTAACCCAAATCCCAATCCCGACGGCCCAACCCAAATTCCACCCCGGCCTTCAAACCCCAATCCCAACTCTAACTAGCCTTCCTCCGAAAATGGACTTCATAATGACAATGGACGTTTCAAAGCTGTAACAAAAATACATTTCACCCAAAGCCAATTTCAGGATGCTGCTTAGCTGTATTGGAGCATAATATTGAGGAGAAGAGTAGTGTTGAGGGTTCGTACTTGAGGACTTCGCCTCTTTACATCGACTTAAATTTCACTTCTCGATTGCTGTGTCATTTTTTTCTTTCATGAAGCTGCTTGATAATATATCCCAGTGCTCCCCTCTGCTTTAACTGTTCTAGCAAATTAAAAGGAAAAAAAAAAAAAAGTTAAGCAATAAGCTTTTTGTATGTAAACCAAAGAGACCAATTAAACAGCACGATAAACGAGTCGGGAAGTGTAAGCCTGGTTGACGGCGTGCCGAAAAGTTTAACTTGGTGCGACGCCGCGGTGTGAGCTGATGTCGCGCGAGCCCGGTCGCGGCGCTCACAGGCGGGCCAATTACGAGGGCTGCCGCCGCGTCGCCCACCGTTATGCGCGTCGCGGCTCAGCCGCGCTGTTAGCACAAATGAAGAGATGTCTGATTAAAAGTCGCCGTCTGCTGCAGCGAGCGCGTGCAACTAGGTCAGGGCGGCTGCATGCGAATGGAGGGAGGCGCGGGGCGGCGGCGGCGGGCGTGGAGGGGAAGCGGTGGGGGGGAAAAGAGAGTGACGGAGGGCGCTGTAAATCAGTGTGGATCCACAAGCGGCGGTTTGCTTAAAAATTGGCTGCGGCTCCATTTTAAGTTTCCCGTTTGTGATGAGTCTGCTGATTCGCGGGGACGTGTTTTTTGTTTTTTTTTTTCCTTCCTTCTTCTTCTTGGCGCATTACTGTAACGTTCCCGACCGTGCGTGTCGGTGAATTCTGCATCTGTTTGTTTTCCAGACTGCCAGCCTTCCGGCGCGCGCCCGCATACCAATGATACTAGTGATGATGATGGCGATGGCAAGCGAACGCAGATAGCAGCGGAGAGGAGGTCAGGCGGGGAAGGGTGGAATGCAGCGACAGACGGAGGCGGGAAGGAAACGGCACGAGGAGAAAGAGAATGAAATTAGGAGGAAAGACACGACAGAAAAGTGCAGCGAGAGGAGACACTTATTGGGATAATGATGACATAATACCGAAGCAGCCGCTCATCTCCCACTGCCTCTTCCAGTTTTTTCCCATCAGTCTCCTCTGTCGATGTGCTCTTGCAAAACGGAGACGTGAAGCACTTGTAGCACTGTAGATATTTACGGATGGCCAGGACCAGAGTCTCGGCTCAGTTAGTGCTCAAGAATGACAGACCACAGAACGATATATAAGTTTTAACTTCGTGATAGATGCAAAAAAATATGCGGGTACCAGCCACAAAACACTTGCAGTCACACAACAGAAATTGCAATTTCCCTTCACCACAAATAAAAACCCAAGTCTCTAGACATGAAATTACTTCCTCCTATTCCTCTTGATTTGGTTTGATCTAAACCTATTTGAGTTAAAGAGATAATTTTATACTCGGGTTTATTTTAGTGGTTATTTCATTTTTGGTGTCTCGGTCGAGTTTGCTCAGCTTCAGGTTCTCAATCTCTTTTAGTTCGGCTGATTTGAGGGTTCAGTTCCACTTTCTCTACTCTCTCTTTACTTAAACAATACCGATTTAAGTTTTAACTTTCTTTAACACGAACCATTTGTATCACCAATTTGGCACACAAATAAAAAAATAAAAAAAAAGAATAAAAAAAATATAGTTCAACAAGAATATCAAATTAAAACTTAAATTTCAGATCTAGCAATACACATACAGATGTTTCAGTTTCATATATGTCTGAAAAATAAATGAAATTAAAGTACCAAATATAGTTAGGTTAACTAGCAATTGAAATCTGAACCGCAGCCTAAAATGGCAACCTAAATATGTCCACTACATTTTAGCTTCTTAAATATACAATACATGAATGAAAAGCACAAATACACACTATAACAAGTGTTCACCCTGTTTTAGCTTACTTGCCATCACATTCGTCTTCACATTGAGCTTATATGACAAGGAAATAACCTGCTAATCCACACACTAAAAAAAAATAGTTTTTTTTTAACTCTCCGAATCCTCCAAAACTCAAACAAAACAAACTCCAAGCAACACGGACAGCAGGTGAACACAATATCCTCCAGAAAGTGTGCAGAAAATACAGTTTAAACCCCCGAAATAATCTCTGTTTACTCGTATTTCTCCTTTCTTCTCATTTGTCGTTTGCTTTTTTTTTTGCGTGCTCCAATTTTCCTCTCTCTCTAGCAAGTCACGCCACGGTTACCTCATTGGCTTGCACCGCCGCATGCGTTAAAGGAGCATTGCAAAGACTTGAACAGTTCAATCACTTAATGATGTCTGTTAGCAAAAAACATTATTTTATTTGCTTACCTTTTTATTATTGATTTAACCTGTGTTTGGTTATGATCATATTAACCCAGGTTACACACTGAGGAGGCCGCAGAGTGGCCTTCGCTTGAGATCAGTCAGAGGTTAACCTTAACAACGTAGCTGTTTATTGCTCCTTTCTTCACGGGGCCAGTCCTGTGTACTTTGTGAGTTTTGTGTATACTGCCTGTGTCCACATAATCCAGCTGTTGCACGAAAACCAAGCCAACACGCCCCAGATATGAGCGCTGTCATCTCTCCCTCCGATCCTGCCGAAAAGAGTGCTGTCGCCCGGCTCCATTGCAAGTGATCGATATAATGTTAAAAAAACTGGGGTTTTTTTTGTGCTTTTAAACAGCCAACAATAGTTGTATGAAAAATTCTTAATCAAGAGTCCATAGATGCCTCTGTCACCTCCGGCATCTCACTCAGGTGCTGCTTTCAGGCTAGAAGCTGCAGCGATTTTTAATCGTGTCAGAAAACTAATTAAAATCAAGCTTACAAGAAAAAGGAGCACTGTAGTCAAAAACATACCCGAAATGACAAAATCTGTCCTAAAGGGGCAATATATATATTTTAGTTAGGATAGAGATCTTTTGGCGTCACTTCTGGGTGATAATTGTTTTTTAATACAGTTTTTGTTGAGCACATTGAGATATCGGTACGAGCTAAGCGATGAATTTGAAGCTTGTTCAAACTAATTAATTTTCTTGCAAACATATTCGAGTTTATCAGACATTTTGCTTCTGGTTCGTGATGCATGATGGGGCTTTTTATTCAGCCAATAAACGTCATAGCTGATACTGATATGGTCATCCATGGTCAAATAAACTTTACATACCTTTCATAAATATAACCGACATTATTGTAACAACAACAAAAACAAATCACCATTCCCTCTCTCAAACGTTCATCCACCTGATTTACCGACACTGATTATTGATCTGGTTGCTAATTGATCGGTTCTCTCATGGTTCTTCTGGTTGGCTGTTTTTAACAAAATTAACATTTCCTCATATGTGAAATTTAAAACGAATATTTGAAACACGAGTATATGATGTGGGGATATGACGGGAACGTGAACATTATATCATGCTGTTTCAAATTGAATCTATGAATATACCCTATTCAACAATCAGCTGACTGCTCTTTGTCATGACGAACTCATTTGCAGGCCACATGAAATGAAATCAGTTTTCACGCCCGCACCTGGATATGATGGTGTACTTTCACTCCACCTTTCGCAAAGACTGTTTACATGGAAACGGCCGGAAACCATCGGTGATTGCTCGTTCTCTCCGCCACCATCACAGATGAAAGCACCGTGGTTGCCCCACCCCCCTTCCCCTCGCACGTTCCACAGGCTGCTGTGTGGTTCGATAGCTCTGGAGGCAGCGTGAATCGACGCTCGAGTCCTATTGCACGTGCAGTCATATCGCACATGAGAGTCAAATGTCACGGTGATCGGATCTGAGACGCAACTTCCCTGCGTTCTCTCAGGCGTAGGTATTTTGGGGCGACACCAGATCTGTCTGGCTCTTGACATGTTACACTTGTTCGTGTTGCACTTGATTTTCTGGATGATTCCGCTGCCGGTGACGACGCTGGAAAACACACACACGCGCACGCTAACACACACATACACAAACACATACACGCACGCACACACGCTCCATCCGCCACCGCTGGCGAGTACAGCCATGTGACGACGGCTGTGATCTATAATTAATTGGCAACCGCAGACATGTAACACAGAAGATAAATCACTTTAATACCGGGGAAAAATATATAAATAAAAGAAAAGAGAGAATAAGATAATACTGCGTGGAAAAGGAGGGATGTGAGGGAGGGTGGGGGGCAAGACAGGAAGTGGGGTGTGGAGGCGTTGACACACCAAATTGATGGTATAATAAAACGAGCCGGTTAGTCGGCGAGTCCCTGTGACTTTAAACCGGCTTTCCCCTCCTAGGGTTGTTTTTTTGTTTCTTCCTCCCACCTTCCTCACTTTGTTCAACTCTTCTTCCTCCTTTTTCTTCCAAACTGAGCATTTATCTCCAAACAGCAGAGCTGCTCCCGGGCGCTGCCGTTTGGAGGCTGGTTGCTGCAGAACTTCAACTGCTTAGAAAACTTGAGCAACAAAGATTTCAAATTCTGTCTGAAGAGTGTCGGAGACTAATTTTTTTTTTTTTTTAGAAATATGCTTGTATCTTGGAGGGTCAGGCTTTTATCTTGGAGGGTCGGGCTATTATCTTGGAGGTTCAGTCTTTTATCTTGAAGGGTCAGGATTTTATCTTGGATGGTTAGGCTTTTTCTTGGGGGGCACGGCTATTATCTCGCAGGGTCAAGAGTTTTATCTTGGAGGTTCAGGCTTTTATCTTGAGATGTCTGTCTATTGTTGGCTCAGGCTTTTATCTTCGAAGGTCAGAGTTTTATCTTGGAGGGTCAAGCTTTCATCTTGGAAGGTAACACTTTTATCTTGGAGGGTCACGCTTTCATCTTGGAAGGTAACATTTTTATCTTGGAGGGTCAAGCTTTTATCTTGGAAGGTAACACTTTTATCTTGGAGGGTCACGCTTTTATCTTGGAAGGTAACACTTTTATCTTGGAGGGTCACGCTTTTATCTTGGAAGGTAACATTTTTATCTTGGAGGGTCAAGCTTTTATCTTGGAAGGTAACATTTTTATCTTGGAGGGTCAAGCTTTTATCTTGGAAGGTAACACTTTTATCTTGGAGGGTCAAGCTTTTATCTTGGAAGGCAATGCTTTTATCTTGGAGGGTCAAGCTTTTGTCCTGGAAGGTAATGCTTTTATCTTGGAGGGTCAGGCTTTCGTCTCCAAGGGTCAGGCTTTTATCTTGAGATTTCTGCCTATTACCTTGTAGGATCGGGCTTTTATCTTGGAGGGTCAGGCTTTCGTCTTCAAGGGTCAGGCTTTTATTGTGCTTATATCTCGGATCAATCTTTCATCTGGGTCAAGCTTTTATTTTGGAGAGTCGGGCTTGACTCTCCAAGGGTCAGGCTTTTATCTTGGACGGTCAGAGCTTTTATCTTGGAGGGTAATACTTTTATCTTGGAGGGTCAGGCTTTTATTGTGCTTATATCTCTGACCAGTCTTTCATCTGGGTCAAGCTTTTATCTTGGAGGGTCAAACTTGCTTCCTTGATGGTCAGGCTTTCAACTTGAAGGTTTAGGCTTTTATCCTGGAGGGTGCGGAGAGGAGAGCTTGAATGTGCCTTTTTTTTTTTTTTTTTAACGGATTCGAGTGATCAGATCTCAAAACGCCACCCTTGTATTTCCGTGTTTACGACCCATACGTATCTTTTCTGAAGGGATGACGCCTTAGCCCCGCCTCTCCCGAGCCCCGCAAGCGCTAACTCTGCCAACAGCAGCAACAGTGGCGGGGTACAGTGTTGCGTTTGTGCTACAGAAGCTACTGAGCTTGTAAAGGCTTTTAAAAGCAAAATATTATATGTATATTGACATCCTTATTCATATTCTTCTTCTTCTTACATAGCAAGAACGTTACATGCATCCTCCATGTCTTCTTCTCTGTTTGAGTGCATTTCTGTCGCAGCGTTACAGCGTTTTCAGTGGTTCCGTGTGGACAAACAAATTTCTTGATGTGATGCCGTGTTTACGGAAAAGTTTTATTTATTTTTTTTAAGTAAAGGAATAGTTCATTTCCGTCTCCGCGTGTACCTGCCTGGGTCAAGCTTTTATCGTGGAGGTTCAGGCTCTCAGGTTGGCGGGTCAGGCTTTCGACTTGAAGGTTAAGGCCATTATCTCGGCGGGTCAGGCTTATAGCTTGAAGGGTCGGCATTTGCAAACTGCTGGAATGAAAGCAAACATGTCTGGCCGCAGATAAACAAACGTTTCAGACCGTCTCAGGTTCAAACTTCCTCGATTCCTCCTGACACACACTTTGCCACCATCTTTATCGAATCAAACTTTATTTATATAGCACTTTTCATACATTTAAAATGCAACACAAAGTGCTTTACAACATTTAAAAGCAATGCAAAGGAAGATAAAAACAGAACCCGTCCGTCCCACCGACCCTCCATGTACACACACACACACACACACACACACACACGCGCGCACACCTTAACCTTCTTTTTAGAAACAATGCTCTCTGCAGTCCTGAGGTTCATAAGAGGGCGCACGGCCATTGATACATTTAAAAAAAAGTAAAAGAACTGGCCTGAGAGAGAAATGGCCGGACTCTGGTTATGTTCTGAAGATGGTAAACCTATTTTTGATATGTGGGATCAAATTCAGCTCAGTCAAAAATCACACCCAGATCTTTTACAGATTGTGTTGGTTTAAGATCTTGTCGTTCTGGTAAAAGTTTTCTCTCTCTGGCCTTGTATATAACTAAAACCTTTGTTTTGTCCTGGTTGAGCTGTAGGAAGTTCACTGCCATCCATCACTCGATGTCTAAAATGCAGTTTTAAAGGGTATCGATTGGCCCTGCGTCATCAGGAGACACGGCAGTGTGCGGCTGTGTGTCATCAGAGTAGCTATGGAAACTGATGCTGTGTCTCCTGATGACGTCCCCAGAAGAAAGCATGTAAAAATTAAAAAGAGTCGGACCTAAAATTGAACCCTGGGGAACTCCACGCCTAATTTCATGGGTTCCTTACACATTGTCAAATTTTCACCGGAACTAAAAGATGTCGTGCTTGAAGCAGAAATTAGTACATTGATGTTTTTGTGTTTTTGTATTCAACATTTTTTTTTTGTTATCTTTCTGCTTCCATGTTCTTATTTATTGTAGCAAAATAAAATAAAACAATTAAAATTAAAGATGTCTGCCCTCTCAGACACTCCCACAATGGCTATTCTTGTAATATTCTCATTTACATGCAGCGGCATGTGCTCCACTCACGCAAGTTTGATAACTGTTGGCTGCTTTGTGTGTGAAGCTCTCCGTGTGCTGTGAACTGTCGCAGACTGCCGTAAAAAAAAACTAAAAAAAAACCCTGATTGAGGGGATTGATCTGAGTGAGCTGTGCACACGTCCAGGGAATGTTCCTGAAAAAAAAGAACATTCCCCACATGTCTCATTAATAAAACGCTTAATTCAGAATAAGGATTAATTAGGCATATCCCAACTGAACCGTGTTAAATTCTGAATATACCCTACATAGAATAATCGTGGAAGATTAGTGTTAAGTTGTCAATGTGTCCTGCATTAATGTCCTCCATGTTTTCGCTCTTGTTGCGTCCTCTCCGTCTTCCTCACTCACTGCCCGAGCCTCCCTCTCCTCTCTGCTGAATGAGGCTAAATACATACTCGGCTCCCTCTAAATTATGCAGATGATAATAATCATTACCACATACGTACGCTGCCGCCTGCAGCCGAGCTGATTCGCAAAGGCAGGGGAGTGTTTACAGCATCTACCTGACGGATGTTTAGTGTTCCACCTGAAAGTCAGGATTAGGGTTAGGATTAGGGTTAGGATTAAGCCGTTATGTCTCCCTCACGTTTCGAAATCCTGTATCCTAGCACGATTCATTTTCTAAAATCTGCGTAAACACGCGGCAGAAATCCACATGAAAGAAGCCTCGAGATTATTCTTACTATAATCTTTGCATTCATGCTAGAAGTGACCATCACGGAGATGGTAGCACTCCACAGCAGAAACCGCAACATGCTAATTTCATTGACAGAAAAGATAGTAGCCACTATTGTGATTTTTTTTTTTCTTTAAGCACAAATTTCCCAGCTTGCACTTCTCCAGCTTTTTGGGTGTGAATATTTGTGAATCTGAATGAGCTCCTCATCACAGATACTTTTAGCCCTCATGAAATAATAATAAGCATTAGAATTTTATTTTAGCTCCCCTCGAACAAACCCCAAAAAAAAAAAAAGCATGCTTTTGTGGTGTGTTTGCGTTCGCGTGTTCGCGTTGGACAACAGCGTTTCGTGACAGAGGTTGGCGCTGCTGTGACTTATCTGGAGTCCTTGTGCAGACGAATCATCCTCCACGCTAATGTGGCAGGAAGCCTCAAACGGAGCGGCGTTTAGGCAGCCATGCAGGAGAAGAAAAAAAAAGGTAATTACACTGACATCTCATTGGCTCTGAATTTATGTGTCCGTAATGGCTCCTCACTCCAAAACACAATGACTTCACATGACACTCTCTGGCGCTTTGTTCTTTTCTTTTTCTTTTTTCTTTTTTTTTTTGTTTTTGTTGCAAAAATGTCCGACTGTGACGACGACGCGCGTTTGGCTCACCTGCCGCCTGACTAGCACCCCCGACTGAGCACGTGCGAACGCGACGCTAAACGTCTCCGGTGTGAACGCGACCACGCTGAGAACAATAGGCATAAAAATGCTCTCATTTGTGGAAGGGAACGACACCCTCGGCAAGCGCAGGAATAAATCTTCAGCGGCGGTTTCACATGTCAGTCACCTCACTTTACTGTTGCTTTTCTTCTTCTTCTTCTTCTCTGCTGAGAAACACGACCACACAGAGAAAATACTACATAACCTGATGGTTGCACTGTCGGTTAAATCGGTGTTTCTCAAACTTGTGCCACTAACCTCTAACCTTTTTGTAGATTAAGCTTTCTCTCCATGTTCTTTGCGTGTTTCTTTTCTTTAATTTCTTTAATATACAGCTGAAACTAAAGCACAACATTACGACCACTGCATGTTCACCATAGAACACAATGCAAGAGCCTTGCGATAAATTCAGTGTTTACATATTTTAATACTTGTTATTGGGACTGTAATCTATGATGCTGTTGAACTGTTCTAGGTTATACTGAGAGATGTCCCTAATATTTTGGTCATTCCACATATGCATTTGAGTGACAAAAGTGGGTCCTGGAGCTTGTTGGCCCCCAGCTTCTCAAAGGAGTCGATGTTCTCCTCTTTCTCTGGCTGCTTCCACATCAATAATGAATTGATCTGCTGGCAACTGTGGAAGGTGTGTGTCGGTGTCCTGCATCCACAGATTTGGTTCGTTGAGTTTGTGAAACAGGTTCCAGATGCATTATTGTTCTTGAGGAAGTTGTAACTGTTAAACTTGTCACTGGTGGAATCTTTCCACTTGCCTGCCATGGGAATTTTACATCAGATTACCACCATCTGCTGAACTCCACGACTCTCCAGTTGACATGTCGGATTTTATTCAGCCCCGCCCCTTGCGGATGAAACCATTATAATATTTTGACCCTCTCATGTATGTAAAATAGTGGGGCCAAAATATTGGAATCGCGTATTGTATTATGTGTCCAGTTCACCAACGTTTGCAAGCCACAGTAATCGACAAAGCTGAACACCACTGACACTGTCAATGAAAAGTGAACATTATTATTTTTGTGAAAGCAGAGCTGCCGCGTCAGATCACGATTGATTCTACATGCAGATCTAATGAAGTGGCTGCTGAGATATTATCTGTTTTTAATCAAGAAAAGATATTTATATGCGCCATGTTTGCAGCAGAAAATGCATTAACAGGAGATTGCATCTATATTGAGAGGAAATTGTGGTGATAAATGTACCTGGCAGCTAACAAAATGCAAATGCCAAATATCTTGTTTATCCACCAATATGTTTTTAGATGCTGAAGCGTGATTCAACTTTAAACCAGTGATGTTAAGAAGTCCTGGGCGACTTAGCGTTTCCAGCCCGTTGTGTCTCTGTTTCGGTAGACTGAACGTGATGGTGGCGCACTGCTCTACTCGACCCGGCAAAAACCCAAATGGAGAGCAGCGACAGCCAAAAAGAAATTCAAAATGAATAAAACAAATCACAGCTAAACCACAAACAACCACAAAAAAAACCAAAAAAAAAAAAAAGCAGCATGAATCCATGAATAAACATTCCCTCTTTCGTCAGGCTCTTCACCTGTGCTGGGACGCGCGATTGTGAAACGGTGCTGTTGACATGCCTGGCACAGAGTGAATGCTGGCGCTCGGCATTCAGGGGCTCAATTATGCGGCGCTCTAAATGGAAGTGAAAAGGATTTTGTCACTCTGTCAGCCCGAGTTCGACATCACCGCCTACATCCGCGGCGACCACTTCACAAGCACTTACAAACCTCAAAGGAGAGTCATTTTTTTTTGCACGGCGATTCACTCGGAACACAAAACCGTCCCTTTTGTTTTCTTGGTCTTTGGTGTCAGGGGGAGATATTACATTTTAATACAAGGAACTGACTTTGACCGACACTCCGGGGACTTTTACTGTCAACACGGCGGCGGCTGCACCTGGAGGTGATAAGGTTCTTCTTTTGGGGCTTTTTTTTTTTTTTTTTTTTTTCTAGGGTGACTCTTTCCTTCCTCTGTGTTTTCTGCTCTTACAAATCATATTTGTGAAAAGATGCATTTATGTCCACAGTTAGGAAGCAGCAGCAACATGTGTCATACAGATGGAAATGAAGTCATGGGTGTCACCGATTCAACCTGCCGTCAGGATTTATTTCTACGCCGGCATGCCGGCCGCACCCGCGGCTGGGGTTGTCCATCCGTCCATTTGTCCCATTTCTGTGGACGCAACATCTCTGTCAAGTCCAGTGCGAGTGTCAATCTCAGCCTCGAGGATGAATTGATTATGGCTTTTTTATGGCTTTAACGCACAGGTCAACTTTGTCAACACGATATGTCAGGAATGTCTTGGGGGGGGTGGATTTCTCTAGATTAGGTTCTGGTAGTGAAGGGTCAATGGTTGAGCTCATTGTAAAAGCTTTAATGTCCAATACATTTAAAACAATACGCTGCATACTGTGTATGATCGACCGACATGGTTGTCTGCTGCTTGAGTGGTTGAGGCAGGAATGCATGGCGCAGAGAGGTCCTCTAGGTAAAATGAGAGCGCACGTCATTGGTGGATAAAAAGCCGCACAAACGAGTGTGTCCAGTAAGAGTGTGTTAATGTGCTTTGACTGCAACGTTCGACAAGGGGCAAGTACAAGGAGAAGATGGCTTATGATTTGATGAGACCTTCACTCATCAAAACAGGAAGTCTTCTGGCATTTAAAGTTAAGCAGTGTGATGTAATACCGTAAACTTAGTGACGGTCGGAGATTAAAAAAAAAAAAAAAATGGATGTATGGCGATGCAGATGTGGACGATCCCGGATCGATTCACAAATGCCAAAAATAGACTTTCTAAAAGTTAATTGATATTGATGATGCGATGTAAAAATTGGAAGATAGAAGTGCGGAAGTGCAGCGCCTGGACAGTCGATGGCGTGCACATGAGAAAATGGCAGGGTGTGAAATTTGAGTGGCGCCCTCTGCAGGAAGAGCAAGTGTAAAGCGATACGGTATGTTATGGATATTTGAACGTTTCCACTGAAGTTGTGGATATTACCAAAAGGACCGTTCCGTACCGTTCCTATTTTTGGTAACCCCTCCCTTGGGGTACCTGGCACAACATGCTGCAATCACTGATTGGTCACGCAGATCGTCACTTTCATGCGACTTGGTGAAGACTGGGCGAAAAACACTGATCACTTCATGTTTAAAAATTGCATATCCTGTCCGGCACTTTAGCAAAAGCGCCAACACCACACGGCAAAAATATTACAGCAACGTTAGAAAATGTTGAAGCTGAAAATGTAACATCGTGTGAAACACATCAGCGTATTTTGGTGTATTTCGAGAGCGAAGACATTACGAGGGAGTAACGTGAACATAAATATTGCTGTCCTGGAATCATCACCCAGCAATTTCACAATTTCAGCTGCTACAGCTGGAATACTGTATAAATGTGTTTATCTTTAGTATGGTACATTCATTAGCATAAGCGCACAAGGCAGGGCGTGAGTTAGCTTACCACTTTGCGCCGATGCTTTCGTCTTTCCAACATGATCCCCCTCCTCATCTGAGCTTGGAAAACCCGGACATTAAATGTAGCCACATGATGAGGAGAAAAACCCTGATAAATGTCAGGCTGGTGCCGGTCGTTTGTTGTGTCGCGTTCGGTGTGGCGCCACACCACTTATGTGGAAGACGTGGCTGTCACTATCCGATTGAAACCCCACCCACCATGTAAGGGTCTGCGGTGGAAACAGTACACAAATCCAGGGGTACTGCTCTAATGCGTATCGTACCGTACCGTGCCAAAATGCTTGGTGGAAACGGGGCTTATGGAAGCGCTTGGGCTTCTATGAAGCTGAAGGGAAAACGGCTGGACAAGAGTGAAAACATGATGGTTTTGTCAAACCAAACAAAACAAACTCAAAGTTTCTGGGAACACCGCAAACATGAAGAACCCAAATTACACGTCTCCACCCGGAGGAGGAAAATAAACACCCTGTTGTAGTTTCTACCATCGAGGCTTCCACCGGAGCCAATCACAAACTATCACAACTTTTATTGCCAAGGACTCGTGTCTGTGTTCTGTGGTGAGATATAACATCCAGTCTGGAAGATATTTGACTAACACAGCAACCCCGACACTTTAGAGCAAGACCGGAAACCACCTCTTGGAATCACTGAAGAAAGCTGGAACATGTGATGATGGAAGACCACAAAGTGAGACAAAAAAATAAATCCTGTGTAGGAAAGAAGATGCAGCGATTATTGTAATATCATCACATCGCAGCCCTCTGAATGGGACCCGAACCTTGAGGCACTGCGGGGTTCCCACTCCCAAAACTGAGATGTGACGATAAAGGCTTGAAGGGCCTGGAAATTACCCAAAAACCTGGTGATAAAATTGCATCTGCACGGATGAAAAAGCAAGCGTGGCACACATGCTAGAAATAACAAGAAGACGCAAATAAGAGTTACACCACGACTGTGGCCTAAACACAGTAAGTAATATGTCATATAACAAAGCAAAGGTCCAACAGCCACACACATAAACTCAAAGTTCTGCTATTTTACATCCTCACTCACCTTTGTGCAATGTATAGAATTAATGTAACCCGATTGGTGAAAATCTCAGTTAGGATTTAAAGAAGCAAAGATTGAGACAAGAACAGAAACAGGCAGGTATGGAAAGTGAAGCTGGACACTAAAAACATAAAGAAAGTAAGACAGAAAGAAAGAGAGGAAAAACAGAAAGAGGGGATGATGAGGAGGAGGAGGAGATGACAGGAAGCAAGACAAGAGAGGAAAACAAAAGTGTGAGGCTGGTTGCTGGCGCGTCGTGTCAGAGCTAATCTGGATTCAACGTCGCCCGACACGGCAGATTTCTTCACCTTTTAATTGGACTGTCAGGCCTCGGACTCGCCACCCTCCGGCACCACTTACGCAGTCTGACATCACAGAAAATCCCGCATTATTGCGCGGACATAATAATAGAAACGGCACATTTCAGTCGCGCCTCTCACCATCAAGGCGAGCTGACAGGGGGAATGAATGTCAAGTGTTTAGCGGGAAGTTTGTTTAGCTGTGATAATCGCTCTCAGTGAGTCTTAAGAGTTCTATTATCGAATCCGCTAATCAGACATGAGGATTTTTTTAAATTTAGACTTTATTGTCTCAAGGGGAAATTCATTCCCCCGTCACCCATAGCGGATTCAGAGGCAGACCGCGCAGAAGCCCACCAAGACGGATTCGACTGAAGTGGCATCTCGCGTGTCACCGTCTGGTTTTAACCCATTCAGTTAAATAATAAAACACAAACATAAAAACAAAACACCGCCGAGCCTTTTTAATGATCAAGAGCACTAAAAAGGTGCTACGTTTTGCGTCGAAACGTTCGAAATTGAAAACCAAAAAAAAAAGATGTGAGCCATTCTCGTTGCGCGAAATCCGATCTGGTGGCCTGACTTCTTTATTAGTCAAGTGAAAAGTACACTGATGAGCCATAAAATTATGACCACCCGCCTAATATTGTGCAGCTCTTTCGCCGCTCAACGGCTCCGGCCAGAAAGGGGCGGGGTTTGCAGCGCTTGACCAATCGCAAACATTAGAGAAGCCCTGCAGAGCAGCCTATGTTACAGTGGAGGAGGGGACAATTATTGTTGAAAAAATATGAAGAATTCAAACACATCGTCCAGCCCAAAAGCAGCACTTTTGCCGCAGCAAAAGCCAGGAAGGAATGCTGGCGTAGAGTTGCAGACTCTGTTAATGCGTAAATTTGTGAGATTAGAATGTTAATTCATCTAAACAGACTTAAGAACATGTCAAGAACAAGTAAAATCCAGCTTTGTGGCAAAGGCCTCTAGACTCCACTAGACCTCTGGAAGTGTGCTGTGGTATCTGGCACCAAGATGTTGGCAGCAGAAACTTTAAGTCCTGCGAGGTGGAACCTCCATGGATTCGACTTGTCTGTTGAGCACATCCCACAGATGCTTCTGTAACTGGATGGAGATCTGGGGAATTTGGAGGCCAAGTCAACACCTTGAACTGGTTGTTGTGTTCCTCGAACCGTTCCTGAACCATTGTTGCTTTGCGGCAGGGAGCGTTATCCTGCTGAGAGAGGCCACTGCCACCAGGGAACACTGGTGTGCAGCCATCATAATTTGGCCCTTGTCAAAGTCGATCAAATTCTTACTCCAGCCCATTTTTCCTGTTTCTAACGTGTGAACTTTTAAAACGTTCACTTGCTGCCTAATATATCCTACCCACTGACAGGTGCCATGGCAACCAGATAATTAGGGTTACCTGTCTTCAGCCTTCAGTGGTCATAATGTTATGACCGGTGTATTTCTATGGCATAATTTAAAAACGACATGAGAGGCATTCGGTCACAAGGCTCAAATCTTTTACCAATGTATCATAAGCTAAAGCAAGAGAAACCATCGCCAACAAAATGGACAAAACCATCCACGGCGAGAGCTCATTTAGGCTGATCACAAACAAGAGAGCAGAGATGAGCGGCGTGTCAATTAAGCCAGTGGAGCTGGTCGATCTGATGGGGTTGGGCAGCACCTTGTGTAGCTGCTCTTCAGCTTCAGATAACCAGAAGTGACCTGGTTCCCAGTCCTGGTTGTTGGGGGGGCCCAGCTCTTCATGTCCTAAGTGCCTCCCTGCTCTACCACGCCTGATTCAAATCAGTGGCTTGTTCCCAGGCTTCTAGAGAGCCTGATGACGAGCTGCTGGAGAGGTGTTTACCTCTGCCTCAGCGGTCTCCTGGTGTTGTTTCGTACAGCTTTGAAGCGCCCGCGCCGTCTTTGGGGCCGCCGTGTTTCCGAGTCGGCGCTGAGATTCACCGTTAACTCATCCGGCCTCAAGAGGGACAGCGACATCGAGACTATTAGCGCAGGCAGGTGGAATGAAACAACGCCGCCATTTCTCCGGCAGACGGGTGTAAAAAAAAGAAAAAGAAAAAGAACTGCAGCGGGTTATGTGATCCGGTGGCGGCGTCACCTGTCACCGGCGGCGGCGAGGCGAAGACGAGAAGCTCCGCGAGGCCTTCCCTCTGTCTCGCTCTCAGAAGGGCTGCTGACAGAAACCGATCATTAGCCCGTCTGTGATGGCGCGGCCTGATTTTATCGCGCTGGATGAAGCAACGAAGACCAAAGCGTCTGGCTGGACGCGCGCGCGCGCGCGTGTGTGTGTGTGTGTGTGTGTGTGTGTGTGTGTGTGTGTGTGTGTGTGTGTGAGGGTGTAGTAAGGAGGGGCAGCAGCACAAATACACTGTATGACTGACAGCGGCCGGCCTCAGCTGCTGCCACCCGTGTTTCCTGGTACCAACACTGTGCAGAGCAGTGCAGACATTTACCACCCCGCAGTCCTACAAAGAGCTTTTGAGATTTCTATTTGAATTAGGACGGCGGTCAGGATGTGTGGGAGGGATTTGATCGGCTTGTGTTTTTTTGCAATAAGAAAAGTCCCAATATAAGTGTAGTGTATATTATATAGCCCAGCTCAGTAATACTAATACCAATGATAACAGCAGCATAAATGATAGTCAGCCAACATTACGTTAAGGCAAATAAACATAATGTGAATTGAAAGAAGAAAAAAAATCAATAACGAAAGGCAATAAGAAGGCTCACACGTCATGAAAAATGTGCGAAAGCGAAAAATTGGGTCAAAGCTGCTTTTTCTAAGACGTTTGAGTAAGAAAATAAAAAAAAAAAGAAGTCTGAAATAGATCAAATTAACAGGTAGGATTATTGATTTGTCCGTAACAGTATTTGACCTGTCACTTCTCCCTGTTCATCTTTCGTCCGTCTGTAAAAAAAAAAAAAAAAAAAAAAAAAGGGGGGGGGGGGGGGGGCCCCCCCCCCCCCCCCCCGGGGCGCGCCGGGCTGCC
>CAAKHG010049771.1:0-10987 GCA_901007715.1 Dactylopterus volitans | reverse complement strand
CTCCTCCTGTGAACTTCAGACGCTGCGGAGCGGGAGGAGAGATACAGGTGGCATGGCCGAAGGAACAGGTGGGGCAGATTATGATTGGGTGACGGCGCTGGCATGAGCGCCGCCGCCGCCGCCGCCGCCGCCGCCGCCGCCGCCGCGCCGCCGCCACGCAGGGGCTCGCCTCTCTCACAGGTGTCCTGAATGTGAGCTATTCCAAGTCAACGGGCACATCGCGTCCAGACCGACGTGGCATTTCGTAACTAGTGGTTGCGCACAGTTTAGTATGTGGCTGAGAAATAAGTTTTTTGTTTTGTTTTGTTTTTTTGGTACGGGTGTGGAACTGATTTGCGCCACTGTGCGTGCGTGCGTGCGTGCGTGCGTGCGTGCGTGCGCGCTTGCGTGCGTGCGTGCGTGCGCGCTTGCGTGCGTGCGCGTGCGTGCGCGCTTGCGTGCGTGCGCGTGCGTGCACGCGCGCAACTGCCTTAATGGTTCCCTTCAAATGGGTTTGCTTTTATTGGACATCACAGTTTCTTTGAAGAGTTAGTTTTGGATGACCCGGTCTTCCTCTCAGTGTGTGTGCGTGCGCGTGCACGCGCGCGGCGCATTGCTGAACGCGCCCCAATTTGCTCCCAGCGAATCAGATCGCGGGGCTATGCAGTTATGCTGTCAGCAGGAAGATCACAGGAAGTCGTGTCACAGTCGGTGCATTGTGCTCGCTCGCGCGACTTATGCAATTTTGTTTCTTTGATACTTTTCTGCCCGCACACGCGCTTCGTGAGTCGCTCATGCTAACGCGCGGCGCGTATTGGTGGACGTGCAGCGTGTTCAGTCCGCGGGCCGCGTTGAGCGCGCGCCGGCCGCACCTGTCGCACCAGTTCAAGCGTATGTCAAATTGGCCCTAATCTATGGCTAATCAGATTTTGAGGTTTTTTTTTTTTTTTTTTTTTTTTTTTGCCACTCAGCCACCTTGAAGAGCTATGAAAAGCAGCTGTGAACGCGCGCACACGCACACACACACACACACACACACACACACACACACACACACACACACACACACACATGCACCCATACAGCCCTTTATAGCCTTTGTAGTATTTCTTAGATTGTATGCGCTTCCTCCGGATCCGTCTTATTTACTCTCTGCTTTCTTACCTAAACCAAACTCGGAATTCAAACTGCCGACTTATCAGAGCTGCCGGCCGTTATTTGCGTCTGATCCTGTGCTCGTTCTTTTTCTTTCTCTCTCTCCCTCTCTCTCTTTTTTTCCCCCTCTCACATCTCTTTCCTGTTTATTCTCAGTGAAAGTGCAGTCCTGCGCTGCCCACAGTTTACTCTCAGGTCTGTGCGGAGAGCCTGTTGACACGAGCGCCTGCGTCAGGTTTCGTTCATTTTCCGGGTGGCATTTGCCAGCAGTGCCGCAACGGAGCCGGGCGGTTGCGACACGGCTGGCAGCGGCGCGGCGCCCGCCGTCCACGCCGCACTAAAATTACTCATCTCTTCCTAATAATTGATCCACGAAATCCTTCAGCAGCTTTTGATAACGCGGCTCAAGTCGGCTTTGGCCGAGCCAAGGACCCGAGGAGATGTATGAAACCCATTGAGGGAGGAGATCCGTGTTTTCCCAAAGCTTTTTTTTTTCTTTCCTCCTGCCATGCCTCAACTTATCGCGGCATGGCAGGGCTGCTGGCAGAGTGAGCAAAAGAAGGCGGAGCCACATGGGGGGGGGGCTGAGTGTGTAACGCTCTTGTTAAATGGCGCAGGTAAACCTCCTTCTGCTGCTCGGAGTTAATTATTGACGGCAAAGTTTGCCGTCTTTGTGCGCCTCGCCGGAAGGCAAAAGATTTATGAAAACATTTGTTCATTAGCTGCGATTTTTTTTGTTTCACCCCACCCCCCCCCGAGCCCCCCTCCTTTCCCATAATAATGCACAGGCTTGCTATTGCGCTGGGCCGCAGTCTTGCAGCTGTGCAATAATAAAACGGCGAGCCTTTTCTTTATTTCTCATGGCTCCGTGGGCTTTGTCCCATGGCCGATGTTAATGGGGTGTCGCTGCTTGCGCTGCGCAACCTCCGCTGTGTCGCCGTGTAACATCGTCGGTACCCCAATTAGAAAGCCGGGGTGGGGGGGGGGTGGCACCCCACAGCAATGAAAGGGACTGACTGCGTCTTTGCCCCTCGCGTCGCTGCCTTCGGTCGCCGCTCCAGGTCTCGGATCAGCAGCAGGCTTCAAATGGGGTGCACGTGTGTCGGGGCGCTGGGTGGCGACGCACATGTGAATGCACACACACACCCAAACGCGCGCACACAGAAAGGTAGCAGCTTATACACACATGGCCGTGAGCTTGGGTTTCAGTACGGTGCAGGCGGCTACGCGTGTTTGTGTGTGTTCCTCCTCTGGTTTACAAAGCCCGCACTCCTCCACTGTAAACTCCGCCGGGCCGGCCTCTCCCACCAGACATCCGTCTCCTTCCCCTCCCGCTCACGCGCCCCTGCCGCCACCTTCTCCTCGTGGAGACTCGCCAAATCTACCTCCAAATGCGGTGAGGACCCTTCCTCACACACCGGGACGCGGTGCGCTACTGGAGCGTTATGTGCTCGGCGTGGCCCGTAAAAGACGGGGAGGTATGTGGAATTATTGATGTCAAAGTAGCTTGGTGGAGGACGGCGGGGCCAAAGGTCAGTCAGGTGAGCTTCCAAACCTCGCCCCCCCACCGGGGGGGTGGAGGGGGGTGCCGTGCGTCAGACCAGCTGGCCTGCGCCGCTTCGATGTGGGGCGGGGAGGGAGGCGCGGGCGAGCAGATTTGAGAGGTTTACTGGAAAATGTGAGCGCGGCGGTCGGGGGACCTGGTGGTTGCTGATGGCAAACGTCCGACGCTGCCGGCTGCCAGCTTATCGACTTTAACGACGTTGAGCGAGCGATGGCCAGTCCCTCTGCCCCCCGGGTCTCCGCGTCCTCCGTGCCCGCCAAGGCAGCAAGAATGGCAGCGGGACACCAATAAAGCCCCACATGGTACTGATTGAGAGGTATTAAACTTTCCCCTGCCCCCGCTAGCATTCACCCGTTCACTGAATCATGGAGATCAAAGAAAGCTGGAGTTTTAATAATTGTTACGCTTAACGTGCAGGGGAGAGGCTGGATCCTAAAGGGCGGGGCCACCGGGCAATCAAGCGCGTCGAGCCCCCGTCGAGCCCAAAAAAACTGCCTTCGGTCAGTCATATTAGATCTTAACATATCAAGTAATAAGTAAGAACCGGAATCCACACGCACGTCAGGATTTGTGCAACAAAACTATAACGACGTGTAACACCAAATATATTTCTTTTATTGTGACCATGCTCATGCATATAAAACAGCTGTCAAACAGAGAAGTGACACTTCTTATGGAGGTTTAAGGGGCAACAAGCTGGGCCTTTGCAATGCTCTTTTCTTAAGATATAATGGGGTTTATGATTCTCATTGCCAAGCATGGAAATTTGACGCGCCATCAAGACGGCCTTTACCCCATATTTATTTATTTATTTATTTATTTTATTAAAGAGGACCCCGAACGTTCCCTTCCTCCCCTGAGACTGCGCCCCTCTTCCAACGTCCTTCCAACGCCCCTCTTCCAACGTCCTGTTGCATCTTTAATTATCTAAAGAACTGGACGGCTAAGATAAACATAAACAGCATCCCAACAGGTAAGCGGCGTTTAAAATCCATAGTTCAGTTCCAACAATGGGCTCATTATGCCGATTTGTTTGGTTTTTTTTCGTTTTTTTTTTTTTCTTCATTTGCTGTGGGACACTGCGGAGTAAAACGGTTTGCCAGTCCCCTTTCTACTGTAATTTTCACCCCACCATCCCTTTACCAGCTCCTTCCCTGCCCTTCCCCTCCTCTCCGCTCTGCTCTTTTGACTGAGCTGCTGTGGAAGCAGCTCCAGGGGCAGCATTCATTTAAGAGTCAGATATAAACAGGCATTAAAAGGCAGCATGGTCTTAATTAGCTGGAGCTGCTCATGCCGGTATGTTTAGTGTGATTGTGTAATGTTTATACTTCTGTGCGTGTGTGCGCGGGCGGGCGTGCGTGCGTGTGTGTGTGTGTGTGTTTGCGCACGCTGTGTCAGGCCACCGCGCTAATCACCTCGCCGGAGCTTTATTGCCCCGCGCAACGTTGTAACGACGCTGAGGCGAGACGGTCAGAGAACATTCGCGGTGAGACGGAGGAACAAGTAGATCCCTGGACCGATGACAGATCGCCATCAAAGTCGCCTCTATTACACGGCGGGGACGGCCCGATTGTAAATTGCGCAACGTTCAGCCTGCCTTGGCATCACAAAAAAAAGAGTGTAAAAAAAAAAAAAAAAAAAGCAGGTTAGAAGGGAGATAAGTGACGCCGGTCTCTCCATGCGAATGCCTCGCGGGGGGGTTTCAGCGTCCCGTTGAGGTTGCTTAATGTGCAACTGTTTCCACGTTGGATCGACATTTTGTTCTGGTTTTTGTGGGAGACAACAGAAAACACATGCGGGGGCTTGTGACACAATCTCTCGTAGGAGGTCTGTTTATTTGTTAGCGGGATTACACAAAAAAAAAAACAAAAAAAAAACTATTGGGACGAATTTTCGCTGAACCCCGGTGGAGAAGCGAAGCCCGGGCCCAGGAAGAACCCATTACACTTGGAGCCGATCCACTAAACCTATGGGCGCTGCGCTTTTTTTTTTTTTTTTTTGGCACTGGCTGAGATCTCCGCGCTCTCCGGCCGCCCCTCCGTCAGGGAGCCCTCGCGAAAAACAGCCAGGCCCCTTTCCCATGAAACCTGGTGGAATGGTGGAGCTTGGATGGAGGTGTGAAGCGTTGTGTGCACCTTGGTGGAGGAGGGCGCCCCTCCGCTTTTAGGAGAGGGCCCTCGAGTGCAAAAAAACAAAAAAAGTGAGCGTTGCAAACTGATGAAGGCGTCCTCATCCTGTTCTCAGGTGTGTGTGTGTGTGTGTGTGTGTGTGTGTGTGTGTCAGGTATCCCGCCACGACGGCTGAGGCAAAACAAGTCCTGGCTCCTCCTTCCGTTGCCTCTACCTGTGCAGTACAGTAAAGCGATGACATTTGGCCCGGTCGTAAAGGTGCACCAAGACCCATAAAAGCAACTTACAATGTCTGGGTTTTCTGTAGCCAGGCCATTAAGCTGTAAAGCCCTATTGTAAAAATCTAGATTGAAGCGATATGGATGGGGAGAGCGCAGCGAAGATGAAAAGATCCTCGGCCCAGCCATACTTTCATAAACCTGCAGTGGGCTTGGTTTTTTTTTTTTTTTTTTTTTTTTTTTTTTTACCGGAAAGTACACGGGCGGATTCTTTGAATTCTCCGGCCTCACACCCACACTCTACTTTTGCCGCCCTGCAGCCAGCGCCGCCGGCTGCGCTGGGCCTGTTTGCGGCGGGTTTGACGTCACGGCGGGCTCAATTAGTTCCTGAAATGACTTAGTTGTTGCAATTTTTTTCACCACCCCCCCCACTTTACAAAGATATTTTGCTTTTATAGTTTGTACATTGGACTGAAATGGAGATAAGAAAGAACGGTATGCGGACAGAGGGATTTTTAACCTTGTGCACACACACACGCGCGCGCACACACTTTCAGCTATTGCAGTGTAGGTGGGCCCGGCCAGATCCCGCCGCCGTCTGACCATCCTGGAAGCCGTCCACACGTGCAGGCTCGGGCGTGCATCGCGCCGCTGCCGTTTTTCTTTTGTCCCTCGCCTCCTCTATCTATCTTTTCTTTTTTTTTTTTTCAAATTGTGTCCCAGACCCAGACGTGTCCATAAATAAACGGGGTCTCCTTCTCCTCAACCAGACCCAAGCCGTGTTTATGTTCAGGACTTGCGTTGGAGCGGGCGGGGGGGGGGGCCATCTGGACCGCTGGGCCGACCTCGCCGCCCTCTCTCTCCGGGCTCAGGTGGAATCAAGATGTGCCACCAAGAAAAAGCCAAGCATCTGCCTAATGGCCCCAAACAGGCTTAAACCAGAGGCACCGGGTCATTTGAGAGATTTTTTTTTTTTCTTCTTCTTCTTTTTTTTTTTAAAATCAAACAATGTTTGACTTGAGTCCCACACTATTTTTTTTTTTCTTTTAGCGAGGCACTTGAAAATGAAACAGAAGTGAAAACAGTTATAGAAGCCCCATGCTGCCTTTTTCTTTCCCCCAAATGAATGCCTGCGCTTAAGCATTTACTATCTTGACTCACGGTGCATTAATTGTGTTTAAATATTCTCTCGGACGATGTTCCCCCTCACGTCTGCGCAGGATTTCAGATTTACAAACCACAGAATCCTCTGCTTTATTTTTTCATTTTTTTTTTTTTTTTTAAGACGGGACAGTGGAGGACGGTTTTGGTTTATTTACATTAGCTGGATGTGGCCTCCTGGTCTTCATTTCATTTGGTGCAGGAGCCAAGCTATTAAAACTAATGAACACTTATTACCCCGAGTTGGAGCTCGAGCTCCTTGCAAAACATCCCTTCTGTTGCTGTTTGTTTTACTTGTACCTGATTATTCAAACAGAGCAGTAAAACATGTGGTTGAGCCTCTGGTCTTTACAGGTTGCCTCATAAACAGTCGGATCTATACGTGATTGGACATGAGAGCCACTGGTTTTATGTGCACAAACACTGGTGGTCTTCACCCCTCTCAGCCAATCATCCTGGACTGGATCCAGAGGGTTTTTTTTTATTTATTTATTTATTTTTTTTATTTTTATAATGCCCGTTTATAGCCCGAATCATCGGCATGCAACCTATAGCCCGCCACATCGTTATTAGGGGACAAAAACGGTGTTCATGCTCGACACCGTTTTTATGACCCCTGACTGACAAGAATTTTACGTCTTATTGGGACGAATGAAAGAGGTTTCTTGGAGCGCGCCGCAATCAGAACATCTGCCGCGCAAATGTGAGCGACGCTGGGATTCCTTGGAGCGCTGCAGGAGCGATTTGATGAAGTGGGATTTTTTTTTCTTTTTTCTTTAGTGCACTGCTGACAATTTTAATAACATTCGGTTGGGTTTTCTGCGCGGCGTTCAGAAATGTGCGAGTCATGCGCCCGCAACCTGTAAATCTTCAAAAGAAAAAGGACTGATTTGTTCGGCAGCAAAAAGATCATTCATGATTTGAGCGGACCGGTGACGTCACCTGGAGAACGTTGGGAACGTCGTCTGATTGGCGTTCGTGTGAACCTTTTCCGAAATGCAGAAGCGACGCCTCAAGAAAGGTCATTTTTCAGCGTCCTCCAGTTATCATGTCAAGTTTTTAGATTTTTTTTTTTTTTTTTCCCCCCCAATTTTATTTACAGGTTCTGCGCATGTGTGGGGCTTTTAATGTGAAAGGAAGGAGTGGATCTGTAAACATTCTGCTGTAGGCGATGTTGAACATTATTCAATGGCCTTCATAAATATAGCAACTTGTCTTTATTTAGTGTGAATGTTCTCCCACTCGACTGGGTGCCTCGTGTTTGAGATGCTGGGGTAAAGAAAAAAAGCAACAATTGTTTGACTGCTGCTTTTTTTTTTTTAATTTTTTGGATTGAACATCTCATGACGGGATCCTCCTCCGTTAAAATCAATTTTTAAAGGTCGTCCCAAACCACGCGCTCAAGCTCAAATCAACAAAAACCCCGCGTCACCTCTTTCGACCTCATGCCGCCGTTAAAGCGTCGCCAGGATTTCACCTGCGTGATTGGCTTGTTATTGTTTGTTCAGCGCCGGGTGTCGGATTGAAGACGAGTGACGCCCGACCGGCGAGTGAGCGCCCAGGCCAGCGTGCTTGTCGTGTGTTTTGTGTGCGCGGCGCCGGCGGCTTCCAGGTGTCACCGCAGGTCATCTTGACGCCGCCCCGGGATTCTTGCAGGGGAAGGGAAGGAGTGCGTCCCCCGCGCGAGGCTCCTCCCCCTGACGCTTGCGGTTTTTAATATGACACGTGAACGCAGCCAAACAAACACAAACCCCCCCCCCAACACGTCAGAGACCCAGATCAACTGTCATCCCCCGTCTTTACAATTTGCTGCCCCCCCTCCCCCACCACCACCCTCCAGACTCAGTTTCCACCCAGCTGCTGTTGCTGTCATCCCCAAATGGAATTTCCCCCAGGAGTCGGCGCGTCGACGCCACTTCTGCTTGGGTTTAATCCAATTAAATGCCGTCGGGAGCCACGCAACTTAATGGCACCTCCTGCGCAAGATAAACAAAATGTCCACCTTTTTCGAGCGATCGGGGCGGAGAAGGGGGAGGAAGGGAAAGGAGAGGGTGAAAATGAGAGGCAGACTGAGGGAGGGATAGAATGGAGGGGGGGGAAAAAAAAATTCCCGTCTGCTTTCCTGCCAGTGACATGAACTCTGCACCCCTGAGGAGGATGCATATCAGCCTTTTTTTTTTTTTTTTTTCTTCTTTTTCTCTCTCCGAAACCTTATATGATGAAATTAAAAGGTAGGACTTTGCGAGCTGCTGCGTCTGGGTCAAAGCAATGTTCCAATGGTCTTGGATTACATTTCACTTAGCATGTTATTGTAAAAAAATGTAATTAGATATAGAACACGAGGCACCACACCTATAAATCCAGCACAATTATAAAGTCCTGTGTTGGCTTGATACTCGGACTCCACCTACGTCAGTGGCACAGCTGGCACTCTTTGACTGTGTGTGTGTGTGTGTGTGTACGTGTACTCAAAGGTCCTAGATTATATCAGTCCCTCTTGTACTTAGTCATTCTGCAGCAAGGCTCTAAAGAGTTTGGAGATCTCACAACAGCAAGAAAACTCTCTTTTACAACCTTCCCCCCCCACCCCCTTGTTTGTACCGAAAATCATCATGTACTGGCAACTCGGCAAACAATGGAAAGAACAGATTAGAACATTACGTGCATGACATGGCAACAAAATATTTTAGCGCACGAATGGGCCCTGGGCTACTGAAGTGACATTCAGAAACTGGGGCGCGAGCCAACTATTCCGAGTCAGCATCCGCGGAAAGACTTTCAGTTCCATCTCCGCCGCGCTCGCCTCCATTCACAAATGGTGACGATCGATATCGGCGTTTGTTTTTTGTTTTTGTTTTTTCTGCGACGCGTCTCGCTGGCTCAGCCGAGGTGCCCGTCCGCGCCGGCTGCGTTTGTTTTTTTTTAGACGCGTCTCCATTGGCGGAGCGAAAAGTCGGAGCTGCAGCGCCGAGTCTCGCCACAGGTCGGCGGTGCGGGCGACACTGGGCACGGCTCCGCGGCCTCCCCGCCGGTTTTACACGTACGTGCCGCTTAGCAGCGGCCGCGTTTCAGGGACGTGACGAGAAGAGAGAAACGGGTTCTTCTTCTTCTTCCCCGAGCGGAGACGACAAACGCCTTTTCGATTGTACGTGCGGAAGCCATTTCCCTCCGTCATGATGCACTTGAGTGCAAACACCTTTTTTTTTTTTTTTTTTTGGAAGCTCGTTCGAATTGTGCAATTTCCACGCGCCTTGTCCGATACAATCCGTCAATGGCGGCGGCGGCGCATATGGAAACGCCTGACAAACGGCTAAACCTTTGCTCCTCTCTCAGGCGGCCGAACAACAACGCTGCATCCCGGCCAACATCTGGACGCGACAACCCACACAACCTGAATGAAGATAAATGCGGGCTGTTAAATCATTTATATCAACATTTAGCAACGAGTGGCCCCGGCGAAGCCACTCGTCGGAGGAAATGCTGGACCCTCGCGGCGGGGGCCTTCCTCTGTCCCCTCCTGGAGGGAAGGTCCCTCTGATGAGCCTGAGAGCACAAATTTTTCTTGGAATCCTCACAAAGTCTTCTCCCTCGCCCCCCCCGACCCCCAACACTTCTGAGGATGTATTTTTATCACATGGCAGATGACGGGGGTAATCCTTTGGTGTCTTGCCACCCCCCGACTGACCATTTACTTCCTCTTTTTGTTTTGCCTTCGCCCTCCTTCTTTCTCCCTCCTATCAGCTAATCCCCCCGCCGCATAAAACGGTCAATTAAGAGGCTTAGCCGGTGGAGAAACGAGACCGCGCCGGACGCACGGAACGTGTGAAAACGCGGTGAAAGGGGGCAGGGGGGGGGGGGGTCGTGGCTGGCCCTCCACCCAAAGAAAGGCTGGAAACGGAGCCCCTTTGGTGGGATTCATTTACCGAAAGGAAAAGTCTGTGTCGCCTTTTTTTTCTGGAGAGGTCGGACGCTCGTGGGAGGGCTGAAAAGTGGCACAGAAAGTCTTCCTAGTGTTTTGTTACACAAGTTGCTTAGATGGGGGGATTTTTGGACGTCACAACCAGATATGTGTGTTTTGTAACCGTGTCACTGCTGACCTTAGTGTTCTTAACCTTGGATGCGGGAGGGAAGAAGAAAAGAAAAAAAAAGGCAACATCTTGCGCGGAAAACACACACAGAGTTTCTGATCTGCTTATGATTAGTCGCAGATGGCTTATGACGCGGCGGAATGGTGTGATTACGATTAATAGCAAGCTGATTCCACAGCAAAAACCCCACCCCAAAAAACGGGCAAATGATTTGCCATCTAAACAGTATATGCTATTTTTATCAAATCCAGGGCTCGTGTTTGTGTGTGCATGTGTGTGTGGGTTTGCTTTCGCCGTCACAAACGCATTATGTAACCTTCATTAGCGGCAATTAGCGATGATTGAGCTCGGATCTTTTTCTTGTCCCGCTCAAAACCGAGGACTCCGTGCGCCTCACGCCCTTTTTTTTTTTTTTTTCCAAGCCCAGCGCATACGTACGTGCGATCCTCCCGAGGTCGAATGAGCAGCCGGGCCTCCAGCTCCAGATTCGCTTTTTTGGGGGGGGCGGGGGGTCTGAAAGAAACGCTTTCTGTGTACAAAACATAAACGAGATGTGCTTGAGACAGACCCGGCGCTGTGCTGCTGGGAGGAGAGAGAAAGAGGTGAGGGGAAAGGAGGGGTGGGGGCGTGGGGGTGTGTGTGTGTGTGTGTGTGTGTGTGTGTGTGTGTGTGTGTGTGTGTGTGTGTAGATCG
>CAAKHG010049769.1:17605-41698 GCA_901007715.1 Dactylopterus volitans | reverse complement strand
GGAGTGGGTATGCTGGGAGGGCTTTGCTTTTCTGCGCCGCGTTATTCTCATACTGAGCATGATGATAGGGATGTTTTGATTTCAGGTGGTAAATTAAACGTGACATGTAGTAACTCTTTGCACATGCAACCCCTCTAGAGATTTCAGCATTACACGCTTTACACGCTTTGTCTATCCGTGGGTCTTTCTCTAATATATAGAAATACGCCCACACCGCAGAAATGATGGCTTGAATCTAGATAGGCAGGCGTTGGCCATGGTTTTTGTTGGCCGTCAAAAGTGTTTCAACGGAAAACTGAAAATGCATTTGCCCAAAATTTTCAGTGGCCAAAGTTTTGGAGCATCTCCACTCCAAATGATTTTTTCCCTTCTTCAACCTTAAAACTCATGGTACTTTAAGTCTGAATTTTTTATGATTAGGAATATGCAAGATTGTCTTTTTAGACTGCATTCACTGCTGAGCTAACAAGTATTTTGGTGAGGATTTTATTATATTATAGGTCAACCCTAATTCTGTTCTGTGCATCAAACCAGCACTACACTACACTGCACTGTTAGTTGCTTCTGTATGGAATGTTAATTCCCTGGCAAAACAGATGCTAGTTGGGAAAGGGTGTTTAAAAGTTTCAAAGGTGGTCAAACCCATTTTATGAGCTCTTTGTGACCTTTATTTTTTCATGAATTTCAAAGTACTGAAGTTAATTATTTTTTTTAAGGACTCTGAATTTAGTTTTGCCAGGACTGAAGCTGGAAGAAACGTGATTTGGGTTCTGCTCAAATAATATTTTTGGAGTAGTAGAGATCCTTATGTTAAAATTTAGTAAATAAGACACTTATATACTGTATGTGAAAATGTATCAGATTTATTGAATACGAATTATTCGTCATTTTTGTTTCATATTTATCCAATTTATATTTCACTTTTGTATTACAGGTATGTGCAGCCAATTTTGGAGAGTTTTGTTCTATTGTGGGTCAGGAGGCCACAGAAAAACTACTGGTAAGAACTTTGAGACTTTGTTTTCATAATAGCAAATTTAAAATCCATTTTGCATAATATAACTTAATGGTTTAACATTGACATTTTTTAAGCTTTTCCTGTGTCTAATAACATCGCATCCAGTGTACCAGGCTGCCTGTATTGGCGTGCAGTCAGAGTACCGTTTAACTTAAATGGATCACTTGAATGAATCACTTTTTGCACACCTTTAGCCCATCAGTAGTTTTTTTCCCCACCTGTCCTGTTGAAAGACCCCTTTCTCGTAAATGCATTGAATGTTTTTTTTGTTTGTTTTTTTTTTTTTCATTTTTAATGTAGATGCCCAAGTTCTTCGATCTGTGCTCAGACAGTCTGTGGGGCATTAGGAAAGCCTGCGCCGAGTGCTTCATGATGGTCTCTAACTCCACCTCTCCAGAGGTGCGGCGTGCAAAATTATCCCCCCTGTTCATTAGTCTCATCAGTGACCAGTCTCGCTGGGTAAGTCACACACAAAAATGCATGTACTCACGCACACACAGACTAAAAATTTCATTCATGCAAATTGCACATTGTTCTTAGACGTACACACATCACTAGAAGCACATGCAACAATCAGTTGCAAAGATGAATGACAGACATCTGGATCTGATAACTATGTTTGGCTTACTACTGTATGCAGCTTCTTGTTGCCAGTATGTAGAATTTTTCCACACATTCTTATGTGCACAGCAGCACAAACACAACAGGCTGAGGAGGACCCAATACTTTCATGAGTTCATTGTT
The DNA here is from genome assembly GCA_901007715.1 of Dactylopterus volitans. Lineage (NCBI taxonomy): Eukaryota > Metazoa > Chordata > Actinopteri > Syngnathiformes > Dactylopteridae > Dactylopterus > Dactylopterus volitans. Next base: position 39,936 of record CAAKHG010049769.1, on the reverse strand, counting down.
ATGATCAACGCTATGTTACCTGTTATTGACCAAACAATGCTGCGACCAGACTGACTGTGGACACCTCTACAAACCGGTTTAAAAATATCTCTGTTGCAGTTAAATTGACAGATTTTTCTCTGCTTCTCTTCTTAGGTGCGCCAGGCTGCCTTTCAGTCTCTGGGGCGTTTCATCTCTACCTTTGCCAACCCCACCAGCACAGGGCTCCACTTCAGAGAAGACGGTGCACTGCTAGAGGTTCCCAGGTGCACATCAGACAGGTAAGACTTCCTGGTCAACCCTGACCTTCATTACCACTGCACAAGAATTTATTTATCTGGCAGATATTCATTTGCTTATTGTTTATAGGCATTGGTTAAACTTGACCGATATATCTGATTTCAGACTGTTTGAGCAATTATGTAATTGGTTATCCCCCTTTTGTGTGGGTGAATCTGTGTTCTTGATGTTACAATGTTAATTTAGCAGTTTGTTCTGGCAGTAGATGTAACAATGTATGTGCTCTACCACATAAATATGAGGTTTTCGAAAGCACAGACACAGCTGAATGTGTTGCATAATTTCACCAATGACTCATGGTTATAAGTCCATGAGATGTAATCAGGACGGACCAGAAAGTTGTTTTTTTTCTTTTTTGTTTAGATGGTTAATTAGTTCATAAGCAGGAATCGAAAGATAAATGATTCATTCAGAAGTGTCTGAGTCTTATTACCCAAAATGTCATGTTGTCCAATTGAGATGAAGAGTTGTGCCCTTTAATGTTCAGGTTATAGTTATAGTTTGACCAGTTTTAAACTATGGTTTGAGGTTTTTTTCTGTTCATACTTGTGCATGTTGAGCTCAGATGCAGGTCAAATAACATAAAACAACTAACGCTGAGCTTTTACAGGATAAAAATGAACAACGCAACACACCTCTCCTCCTTTTTCTGGCTTTTTAGATAGTTTAAGCTCAGTTTAAGAAGCAGTATCCTACATATTCATATATGGTGCATTTTGTTTGTCTCATTCAAGCGACTGCTCCCTGAACTCCCTGAACTGCTCAGATATCAGCAGCTGCCACACAGGAAGAGCCATTGCTCACACGCCTCCCAATCAGGACGGCCGCGCCACACCATCCCCAGAGCACGTGTCGACAGCTGACAGCGAGGAAATGCATTTTGATGACAACCACACTGTAGTTCCAGGGGAGATGCATGTCAGCTTCATCCGCACCATCCCAAACAGCAACGATGGCCCAACGACCACGAACAACACGAAGAACACAAAAGAATCCGAGCAGACAGACGAGAATTTTAATTCTTTCCATTACTGGAGGTCTCCTTTACCAGACATCAGTGGAGAACTAGAGATGCTAAATTGTCAAACAACAGAGGAACTAATGGAGAAGGAGGAAAAAAAAGAGAATGAGGAACAAGAGGAGAACTGTCCTGACTCCAAACCTAGTCCTAGTAAAACTACCAGTGACCAGATAAAGATGGTCTTGGATTGTTTGCAACCGCACATGGATGACCCAGATGTACAAGGTGGGTATATTAACTGTAGCCATGCACCACTTTCTTGTGGCATCATATTTGATAATCTGCAGTCAGAATTTATATTTAAGCAGGCTATTGTCATGTAGATTGAGCTGTGCATGTGCAAATTTTCCCTCAGCTCAAGTTCAGGTACTGTCAGCAGCTCTAAAGGCAGCCCAGCTCGACAGCCCAGCAGACAACAGCCCGACAGAAACCCAACCAGCACCGCATCCAGAGAGCAACACCAGCAGCCCCTCTGTCGAAAGCAAATCCGTGGAGGTTCAGTCAGAGAGTGAAGAGAGTACCACAGAAGAAGAGCAAACGATGGAAACACTTTCAGCCTCAGAGTCGTGTCCTGTGCAGGAGCAAGGCGATGAGGAGACGCAGACTGAACCTCTGGAGGGTCAAGAGGAGTCTCCTGCCAACTCCCCGGTTCTTGTATGCAACTGTTTAGATAATTGCACATAGTCATAGATAATTTACATAGTTGAACTTGATGCCCTCATCAATTGATTGAAGGGCCTTTCTTGTAAAAAAGGAAAAAAAAAACAAAAAGGACACTTAACAGAGTTGAAAAGGAGATAACTGAGATTGCCTCTACAGTTTTGACTATCAGCAATCAGTGCTAGCATGAGAAATTTTGGGGACAAAAGTCCAACATTACCAGTGACAGTTCTTGTGGTCCTCATATGGAATCTCTAGTTTGAGAAGAGGCAAGTAGTTCTGCTGTACGCTACAGTAACTCTAAACTTAAGAGGCAGCTTTTGGGCAGGTCTACTAATGGAAGTTTAAGAAGCGAGTGACCAAAAATGCCTGAGTGGTGCATTGCTTGCTGGTTAACCTCGTATATTTGGATGATTGTATTTTCCTTTAGGAGTCAGAACTAATCGAAAGTGTAGAGGAAGAGGGGAAAGAGGACTCTGCTGACAGCCCAACATCTGAAGATAAGCCTAAAATTCAGGTCAGTCATTACAACTATAAAACATCAGCATATATTGTTCTGCTCTTTACAGCCGGTGTTGATCAGCAGAGACATGGATGATAAAATGCCTTCACGATGTGCATCCCCATTCCTCCATGATGGTCAAACTCTTTGTTCCTCCAGAACGTAATACCTCAGCAGCTGTTGGATCAGTACCTCTCTATGACGGACCCGGCACGGGCTCAGACGGTGGATACCGAGATAGCCAAACACTGTGCCTTCAGCCTGCCAGGGGTGGCACTCACTCTGGGACGACAGAACTGGCACTGCCTCAAGGACACATATGAAACTCTTGCTACTGATGTCCAGGTAGGCAGAGAAATGAGGAACCAGGATGGGTTGAAGTTGCTGTTATACACTTAAACGTCAATTAAAAGATTGTGAAAACACGCTGTTTGTATCTTGAGCATTGGAATGTTACGGGTTGACTAAAGTGCTGATTGATGCATTTTTGGCCCTAAACAGAACCCAGGGAGTAGTAACTTGGACTGACTTGAACAAACCAGGCATTCTGTGTGTTACAAAGAAATACCAGCCACGGAGGCTTAAGTACACAGCACATCCGTTATTCTGTGAACCCTAGGCAGTTAATGTAAGCTGAAAAAGTCAACAATACATAAAAAAGAGCAGACAGCAGCGCTGGTGCAGGGCTACACGCATATTTTCCGCCTGAAATGCAACAAAAAAAAAAAATTTGCATGCATGTCGTGTTTGCGAGTGTCATGTAAATGAGAAGCCGCGGCATTGAGCAGGATGTAGCCAACACAGCCAGAAAGTCATTTTTCATTTAATCTTCCCTCTTTTTACACATAAAAAAACAAAAATACAACAGAAAGCATCATGTCATATGTGCCAGCTTGAACCCAATGCAGCCCAATTCAGAATGGAGATTTTTTTTTTTTTTTTTTAAATCTAAGCCTGGCCTGGCTTGTTGAGTACCGACGGGGCCCTGAGAGGCTCAGTCGTTGGTATTCAGACTCGCTGAAGACTCAGCTGATCTGCTTAACTTGAACTGTGTGGGAATTGATTCAGTTAGACTCGGTCAGTCAGCGGCCTGGCATCATAATGTAACAAAATTTAAACTTTATGTAGAACCCTGTTTCTCAGGCTAAGAAGTTGCATGAGAAAATAGTTTTGAGCCTCCCAGGCCTTAAAATAACTAGCAGATTATTTGTATGCAATTTGAAGCTCTGGGATTTTCCCCCTTGGTGATTCTTGGAAAATCAAAGCCCCAAAAAAACAATTAAAAATAAATCCTGGCTGTGTTTTTAATGTTTGCCGTGTTGTACAGAAAACCCTGTGGGATCTGTCAAATAACTTGTCACCTGACCTCTTCGAGTTTCAGTTTTTAAGGATTCAGCTTTTTTTTTTTTTTGCCCTGTGATTTGCTAGATAATAATTTGCTGAGTTGTATCTTCAACCGCATTGTTGTGCATAGTGTTAATGACATGGCATCCCTGGTTTGACAATATCTTTCATAAAGTAACATGGCAGTTGTTGAGTATGTGCACAAAAGAAGCAAATGTAGCAGCATCTAATGTCACTCACTTTGAAAAATTTTCCTCCTCACTTCTTTGTTGATTTGGGTGTTTTAAAAAGCATCAAGACACTCTAAAAGACAATCTACAGTAAAATAGGTCACAGTAGATATTCTTGTGTTAGACTCTGTTCCAAACCAGGATTTTTATTGATTATTTACTTCTGGAATAATTCCCAGATGTTCCTGCTTCATATTTTACTCTCATTTGTGTTTCTTTCCCTGCTACCTCCCCACGCTCAGTGGAAAGTGCGGCGTACGCTGGCTTTCTCCATCCATGAGCTGGCAGTCATCCTGGGAGATCAGCTGACGGCGGCAGATCTGGTGCCCATCTTCAACGGATTTCTCAAAGACCTGGACGAGGTCCGCATCGGTGTCCTCAAACACCTCTATGACTTCCTCAAGGTAATATGAATCCGCAGCTCGTTAAAGTGTACAACAACTTTTCAAGAGTGAGATTAGTAAACTGGAAGCAGAGGTTTTATACTTTTGAGCATTACAGAGCGTAGGATCGGGTTGCTTTAGAGTTAAATGTGGGAATGAGACGACAAAGACGATTCATGTGTGTTTTCTTGTTGCAGCTGTTGCATGCGGACAAAAGGAGGGAATATCTCTACCAGCTACAAGAGTTTATGGTGACGGACAACAGTCGCAACTGGAGGTTCAGATACGAGCTGGCAGAGTATGTCTCCTTTTCCTCTGAGAGTCAGAACTCAAAATGGAAATAATGATGATAATCCATAAGACTTGCAGTCATCTCTGCACATTTGTTGTTGAGCTAGAGGATTTGAATCTTTAGCTTGGGGGCCTAAGTTAATATATATATATATACCTTAAATAGACACGACTTTGTTATTCATTTGATTTAAAAGGAAATAATTGCATTATTGCAATCATTGGAATATAATTATTTTCTTCGTGTGTCGATTAAATTCAGTCCTTATCACAGTTTTACTCCCTCTTTTCTGTCCATAACAGCATTTTTTTTTTATAATATTGTGGTTATTTAAATTTGTCGTGGTGTTCTTCTGTTTACAGGAAGGCTTAGTTTATAATATTTACACTAAAGTTGTCACTTTCTTTTTCGCTCCAGGCAGCTGATACTGATCATTGAGTTGTACAGCCATTACGACGTGTATGACTACCTCAGGCAGATCGCGCTCACACTCTGCTCTGACAAGGTGTCTGAGGTCAGGTGGATCTCATACAAACTGGTACGTGTGTGTTTGTGTGTGTGTGCACGTGTCTGCTTGTCCGTCTGTCTGTGAAACACTGGTAGCTTGTGAAGGATAATTTGGTCAGCAAAAAGCGGAAAATTTTTTTGATGGAAAAGGAATTAGTCCTGGAATATACAATGTTCAGTGTGTGTCTTGTGTCTTCAGGGTTTCCTCCAGGATTTTTTGAAACTGTGGTGGTGGTTGAGGGTGGGGCGGGGAGGAGGGACAATAACATGGTTTTTGAAATGTGAAATTATTACTATTTCAAACTGAATGTATTTAGAGAAAACATTATTTATTCACTACTTGTATAGCTATATACAACTGTAACACAAATGCATACACAACCATAAACACAACTATGTACACAACTAACACAACCGTAAACACAACTATACTGTAGCCTAATCTAATGGCACAGTTTCCAGCCTGGCTGAGAGCATTTTGTGTGTGTGTGTGGGTATTTTGCCTCTCTAATTGTCTCTCCTTCAGTCACCTCCTCCACTACTTCTGCCTGTGCACTTGTCTAATGTAATTGGGGAGCGTTGGATTTGTTCACTTCACCAATATCACGCAGGGAATGTTTAAATCTTACATAGGTCACAGTACACATCACCACCATTTCTGTATTCTTCAGAACTTGCGGGAACTGCGTCACAATGAAGAACATTGAGCATCTCCATCTAACGTTACCTCACTGTCTTCCTCGGGTCCCTACTTCTTCTTCTGAAAGTACTTTAATATACTCATCTGAAATGCAACCAGAAATGAGTCTTAACAGCAAATTACCCGACACTAAGCTATGTCGTTCAGTTCAAAACGTATCTGAAACATGACTCATGGAGGCCAAGCTATCCTTAAATAACTATGTCACTGTCGTTAAAATGCAACATATGTCAACATAAGGGGCGTTTTCACAGGCTTGAACAAAAAATGCCTTAAACCTAACCTGGCTTAGGTACCTTTCTTTCGCCTTTTCTCTCCCTGTAATTCAGACTGTCGTCTTTTTTCCTCCACGCCTGAGTACGGCGGTAACCTTCGCAGCCAGACCAGCCGGTGCTGACAGTGTTTGTTTTTGCAGCACAGGAGGAGGAGTTATATTGACCTCTCTTTTGGTTAATGCAGTTATTTACAGTCACTTCAGCTTCCAGTGCAGCTTCTCTAGATAAGATCTTTTCTTATCTTTTCATCCTGTTGTTTAGCTTATGTTCTGTAAAGACAAACTCAGTTGACGAGTCCAGTGAAATGTCGAATGCAGATATGAGTGAATTGTACTTTTTTTTTTACTAAATGTAAAAAAAAAAAAAAAAACTTATTCAAGCAAATTTTTAAATCTCTCTCTGTTGTTTTCAGGTTGTGGAGATCCTTCAGAAGCTATATGCATGTGGAGCTGATGATCTGGGTTTGAACTTCATCAATGAGCTCACTGTCAGGTTCTGCCACTGTCCAAAGTGGGTGGGGCGGCAGGCGTTTGCCTTCATCTGCCAGGTCTGTAGCCTTTTCCGCCTTTTTGTATTTTGACTCTGTAGCTCTGTATGCTCTTTGACCGTCTGCCATACTCGTGACAAACCTACTTTTTTCAGGAACAGATACACAAAAAAAGACCCCGTGACACATTGTCACGTCATCGTAGTCTAATAACTCCAAGACTGCCCTCTATCATCATAGAAATGTATCTAATGTGCAAAGCTTCCTTTCCAGTTCTAAAAAGCCGGTTCATGCATTTATTTCTATGAGACTAGATTGCTGTAACACACCTGCTGCTTTGCTAAAACATTCACTTTACATTCATTTTTGTTGTTGCTGTTCCCTTTTGAACAATACTAATGCCACCTCACCTCATTCCTGTCTTATTGTGATGCCTTCCTACCTTCATGTCTCACCACATACTTTTCTGTTTATGTAATCCGCTCGTATATGTACTTATATTCTTGTCGTGTGTAATCTTTGCATGTTTTTAACCTGTCTGTCATGAAGTGCGCTGATTAAATGCACTGTGAACGTTGGGCAATGTGAGGACAGATGCAAAAAAGTGAATCGGTGTCACAAACTAATCATTAATGAACCAGTTTATGAGCACCTGTCTTATTAGATGCTTTGTTCTTTTTGCTATTTTCACTCATCCTTCACCCCCTCCGACTGTGTTTTATGTTCCCCTCGTCTGTCTTAAGGCCGTGGTGGAGGAGGACTGCATGCCGATGGAGCAGTTCAGCCAGCACCTCTTACCCAGCCTGCTCAGCCTCTCCTCAGACCCGGTGGCCAACGTCCGCGTACTCGTGGCCAAAGCTCTGCGGCAGAGCGTCATGGAGAAAGGTAAACTGCAAATAAGTGGAATCTTTGATGCCATCTTTGTCGGAACATGGCGCCGTCTTTGTTGCCAAGAAGCGCTCTGAGCGGGAACGGCACAACTGATGTTTTAATAGGTTCTGGTTGGTAGGATCGATGGTGGAGTCTGTATGCTAAATCAAACCAGCCATCCCCTGGCTTTACCTCCACATTTTGCATAAAAGTAGACAACATTGACATTCTTGTCCCCCTAATATGTTGAACTGTCCCCTTTTTCTCGGACACACACACCTTGCCGTTTTCTGTGGGTGGACTTGTTTTGGCTCTGCTAACGGAGTCTCGTGGTTTGTGTCCAGCGTATTTCAAGGAGCCCGGCTGTGCCTACTCTGACGAGCTGGAGGAGACTGTGATGGCTCTGCAGTCGGACAAGGATCGGGACGTCCGCTTCTTCGCCAGCCTCAACCCCAACAAAGGCCTGATGGACACGGCCCCCTTGATCTAAGCCTCAGCTACCACCTCCTGTTCCGGACCACCTGCCTGTCTACCTACCTGTCTGTCTGACTGATGCACAGTCAGCGTAACTGCAACACCAGCACCCGACCAGAACCAACCGACCACTCGCCTGCCGGGGCGGAACCGCGCCAACGACCACTTGAGAACCCTGTTCAGATCCTGATCAGATCACAAAATAAAAGTATGAGCATGCTCAAACAACACAAGCCAGTCTCTGGTTGGGCACTACATGAAATGCATACTTCTCAGAGTTTTCAGAAGAATGAGCAGGACTCAGATGTTCGCTTCCACATCTTCACCTGAGCTTCTTTTCTTCCCTCACCCTCCTCCTCCACACTAACGACATTGAGTTTTTCTCCAATTGCAGACTCGTTAAACCCAACAGGCTCGCTCTCTCTCGCTCCCCAAAGCTACTTGTAAGCTTGTTATGAAATCGCTGAATTGATTTTTTTTTTTTTGTAAATCTTTTTTCATAATGCTTCTTTTTGTGACTCTCTTAACGAACAAGCAGGCAAACCCTGCCTGACTCTGATGTGTGCACTAACTCAGGGGGACTCATCTGAACCTAAACAGCATTAGCTTGACATGAAAAAACTGCTGCGTGAGCATCAGACCAGCCAAACCGAGGTAGCTCTGCTGGTGTCTCTCGCCTCATTTCCTCCGTAAACGCCTCTGTCGTCTACTAAGTCTCTTCACCTTCTGCAATTCCCTTTGGGTTGCTATTTGTTTCCCTTCCCCCTTCTCTTATTCACTCGTCTCTCTTCATCTGTCTCTCCTGGGCCAATGAAACCACTACTGCTGCACAGAAGGAACCGTGATTCTGCCACAGCGTTTCTCAATTTTTAGAAACCATATCTCGACTTTTTTTTCCCGTTTTTTTGGACAGATCACCTTAAAGAACTGTCGATCGCTCCCCTCTTCCATCATGTGTCTGTTTACCAAAAATGTGACACAGTGCGTCTCCCAAATGGCAGGAGACCAATGAAATACCTCTGTTTGGACATGACTGGCCAGTGGTGTCGCACATGTAGAGGGACATCTGTAGTTCAAAGAGGATCTGAACATCTTCCCATTTGTGAATTTTTCTTTTGTTTTTTTTGAGCGTTCTGTGGTGTTGATCGAAACATCTTAACAAGGGCTCCTGATGATGTGATGAAGGGTGACATAAAACTCAGAAGAAAGCAAGCACACTGTCGGATTATGCATGTCTCTCCCCTCCCCTCTTTTGTGTATAGTCTCTTGCATTTCCTTAAGGTTGACCTCCTAATATTGAATTATTTGACCATGGTAGCATTCAGTGGAGCTGACTGACCAGTTGTACAGTAGGATGTAAGAATGGTTGCACATGAGACTGGAAGACAACCGATTTCCCCGTGTTGGTGGGATGATCTAAGTATAAGGTTTCTCAGACTTTTGCAACTCTTTTGTACAGCTTAAACCTGTGGAGAACAGTATGTGTTTATGGAACCAAGGCCAGTTTAGTAGGGTTTTTACCCATTGAGTCGTGTGATTATTGGGAGCACTCACCAAGTCACTTTTTTTCTAGTCTTTTGTCTTCCTCTATTGTAAATGGTAACCTTTTTTTTTTTTTTTTTTAACATTGACATAACTTGAGAACTTAAAGCTGATTGTGGTGTGTGCTGTGCATCTCAAGTCTTTTCTTCCTTCGAAAGGAGAGCTCACTGCGGTAATGGCGGTGTCAACTCATCTCGTCTGTCTGCAATTTGTGTCCATCTCATTTTTTTTAATGTAGTAGAACAGTTAATATATACATTTTATGAAAATTATTTTTCTTTTCAATTATGCACCACTGTTCAAAGATTTTATATCCTAACTTTGCAAAAATTTACAGCCTTTGTAATATTCAATGGTTTCTTTTAAAAAGACATTTTATGTAATGTTATTTTTAGTACTCTGTAATTAAAATGCTCAAAATTAGTCTTGTTTTGCATTTTTAATTCACTCTTTCAATCAGCTGTGGTGCAGAGGAGAAATCGTATTTTTTTTATTTATTTTTTTTTTATTTGCACAGTACCAACTGCAAACATGAAGTGAGCAGTTTTCAGGCAGGCATCTTCTCACATTCTCAAACAACCAACAGGTGTTATGCAGTGAACAAGCCAAATGTTTTCCTTCACCCATAAGTTTGGTCAATTAAATGCCAGAAAATGGTGGGAAATGCTAATCACCATTTTAAGTCCACAATCATGAAAAAAAGAATTTGATCATTCCAGAAAAAAAAATCTTGAGATGAACTTTGGGATAATTTTGCTTAAACTGTGGTTTCAACTATTAATTTATCATCAAATTCATTAATTCATCAGTGTTGATTTAATGAATCAGCTGAAGTCTAGTTTCTCTGAACAGTCCCGTCTCCTTCTAAAGAGGAGCAGCTTGCGGTCCCATGCAGTGCTCCCAAAACTCTTGATGAGCTCCATGTCGCAGTGTCTCTCCAGGTGCTTCCTGGCATATTCGCTGATGTCCCCACGGATCTTCAGGGTCTTGAAGTGGTCAAAGTCTGAGCGTCCCAGCTTCCTGAGACGCCGGGCCGCGGAGCGGTAGCACTTCCAGGGCTGCGCCTCCAGTAGGAGGTGCTGGCTGATGGAGGCCAGGCGAGAGAGCAGCTGCAGCAGGCCGGCGTCTCCGTGGTTCAGATGGACCCACATGGTGACAGCCAGACACAGAGTCAGGTGGAAGTGGGAGCAGTCGTGCTGGTTCAGGTAGTCGTGCAGCCTGTGGTCGTCTGCAGTGATGTCCAGGGGGATGAAGGAGATGACGCTGGGCAGAGGGTTGGTCTCCTGAGCCCTCTGAATCAGGCGTTCATCCAAGTCGAAGCCCAGGAGATGAACTTTGGTCCCATCTGATCCAATGGCCTCTTGCCCTCCGGGATTCTGCATCAGATGCTTGTAAAAAGCAACACTGAGTTCCTGTCAGTCGCAGTGGGGAAGAAGAGCAGACGGATTTAAGCTATTTCACCACCTGAGCCTCGATGGATGAAACTTTTAATGTGAAATGTTGAGATTTAAATGGCTGTTGCACTCTTTGGTCGAGAACACTGAGTCACAGACGTGCCAAATCCCGTGTGTCATGTCTGCCACCTCAAATGTGAAAACTCGGCCAAAGGCAGTGCTCAGGTTGAAAATGCTGCGAATTGTCCCGCGCGATAATCGGTCTTGCAAACACACCCCCGAGTTACATCCCACGTCGAGTATCAGTGTTGCCTGATCACGGTCGCTGTATCCTACATCTTTAAGGAGTGTTGCTGGAATCCGACTCAAGCGGTTCTCCGGCGGGTTAAATGTGTAATAGTTTATAAAGTTGCCGTGTGGTGCGGCGCCGGGGTCATTTATCTCGTCGACATCCCCGGCGCTCGCCTCACATGACGCCATTGTCATTTCACGTGCGACTTCGAACTGCTTCCGGGTGGTTTCAGCCGCGCCCGGGTTTGTTATGGAAAATTTGCGCAAATCATTCGGCGTCGCCGTCGCTAGCTAAAAACGCCAAGTGACTGCCCATTCGTGTAAACACGAACGGCCGCGCGAGCAAAGCACCAAAGCAACGTTACACCTGCAATAACAACAACAACAACCATCACAGCTTTTAGTCATGGCGCTGCACAACCAGATGCTAACAGTGAGGGGAAGCTAATAAACAAGGCGCGTTTGAGGACGCGGCTACTCCGGGCCAGCAGGTGGCGCACCGCGACTTCACCCGTAGATTTCTCAGAAGAGGAAAGACTGCTGTCGGCTTCCGTACCTTATGAAAGCAAAGGTTACTGCTAGCGAGGCAGGCAACTGCGCACGTCGCTCTGCTGACATTGAGGGTCGCAGCCCGTGCCTGACGTATCTCTGAAGAATAAAAGGTAAGCGGTCTCGAAAGTTGTTGCTTTGGAGTGAGACGTGACCATGACGCGGAGTGTTAGAATGTCGATAAAAGGGCGGAAGCGTGTGCGCCGTCACAGCCGAGCGACGAGTCGTTAGCCTGGACCACAATCTATGGCACCGCTCCCATAATAAAAGTAGCACTAGCCAAAGAATATCCATCGCAGGCAGAGAAATTAAAATCGGTCAATCTGCGGATGATACTACCCTTTTTTTCTGAAGAACTCTAGTCAAGCACCAATTGCTATCAATATAATTATTTTCCGCAACATGTGGACTTTGCCTAAATCTAAATAAATGTGAACTTTTCTCTATTAAGGGTTGTAACACATCTCGTATTTGTGACATAGAGGCTAAAGAAAAGGTCACCTACCTAGGCATTGCCAGGATGAAAAACGAGGAAGTAAGATGCACTGAAAACTTTGGCTCAGTTACTGATCAAACTAAGAAAAGACTAAACCGGTGGTGACAAAGACCAGTGGTTACAAAGAGGTCTGTCTTTAAAGGGGCGAGTGTTACTTACAAAAGCTGATGCTTTCTCTCGTCTCACTCATGAATCAATCTCTCTTTATGTCAACAAGAAGGCATGTAATGCTAAAGATAGGCTGCTTTTTTTGATTTTCCGTGGAAGAACAAGACTCATGATGTGGAAAAAGTCTGTTGTGATGCCAGTGGTCTGAAGTTTCTTGCTACAAAGGGCAACACCTTCTAAGATTAATTGGATAAAACAGTTTCTGCACAATCCCACGTTTATGTTTGGAATTTTATACCTGATTATATTTTCTCTGAAATTGGAGGTCTTAGCTTTATACTATTATGTGATTATAAATTAGAGAAAACGTCCCTAAGCATCATCTAAATTTCACAAGCAAATGCTTTTAGCTTGGGCTTTGATCTATAAACATAATTTCTCCCCCCACAGATGTTTAATCTGGAATAGCAGACACATTTTGCTAAGGAATAAATCCTCATTCTTTCCAAACCAGATGATTACTGATAATGGACTGTTGTTAAACTATTCAGAATTTCTTGGTACATTGGTAAGTTTCTTTTTAAATCATACAGTTACTCTCGTGCTAAACATTGCCTTCTTAAATTTAAACAAGATATTTGCGTTAACTGCTCTTTTTGTGACGTGTCCCCAGAAACAATGGTACACCTGTTGGCAATGCTCTTATAAAAACAAATTCTGGAAAGATCTATCCCCGTATATCTTTGATAATATTTACTCTGACTTTGCTCTTCGCTGGGAAAATGCATTGTTTGGATTTATCAACCCCATTAGTAACAAACAATAGAATTTTTATAATCGATTTACTACTTGCTTGCAAAATGTCATATTCATAAATCCAAATTTAGTCATACAAACCACTTTTTTTACTCTTTGAGAAGGAAACCAAGCAATACATAGATACCATATCTGACCTTGAAAAACAAAAAAACACTTAAAACTGTTGATTAATGCTCCTTATTTAATGTTTTCATTTAAAATCTCCCTGGCTATTTTTTGTTTTACTTTCAGGTATTAATGACCGTTTTGTACTGTTTGTCTGTTCTGCTTATTTTATAAATTGAAAATTTATAAATAAAGTTTATTAACAAAAAAAAACAAACGTCTATGGCACTGTGGTCAAGGGAGCCGCCATCCGTGGAAGTTCGGTAAAGCCAGCCATTCGCTCGCTTATATATTGCGAGTATTGCAGTAGCATCAGGAAGGCTGCTGAGACGAGCCAAAAATGTAGCAGGAAGAACAAGAATTCAACATTAAATGATTTAAGATGAATCGAGTAGCAAGTAATGTATATCTTTAATTTAATGTTTTATTTTTACAAACCTTTTATTTCCAATTACATTATTATTTCAAGGAAAGCCCCTTAAAATTACATAATTTTCGAACTTTAAAAAAAAAAATACGTTAAGAGACGACAGATATTTCACTGGATTCCTACTCTGGGTGACCCCTGATGATCATGATAACTTTCATTCTGCGGTAGAATTTTACAGAAAAAAATCGAATTGTTATATTCATAACATACTCATTTTCCATCTGTCATTAAATATATTCCTTCAGCGGTGCAGCAGATATTTCACTGGATTCTTACTCTGGGACAAAATTCCAGTGAAATTTCTGTGGCACCTCCGAAGGGATATTTTCCATGACTTTTTCAAAAAGGAGTACGTTATGACCTCCACGGACCATCACCTTATTGTGGTGGAGGGGTTTGAGTTTCCCAAAGATCCCAGGAGCTATGTTGTTGGAAGCAGAAGCCCCTGGTAGGGTCTCCGTGGTAAATTGGTCTGGGTGAAGGGTCAAAGAATGATCCATAAAGACGCACATGGAAATATATAACACCCAAGGACCAGTGTGCCCTGCCTATAGGGGTTATCGGGGCCCTACCCTGGTGCAAAGCCAGGAGAAGAGGCCCGTCGGCAAACGCCTGGTGGTCGGGCCTTCGCCCATGGTGTCCGGTTGGACTCAGCCCGAATCGGAGACATGGGTCCATCCTCCAGGACTCACCACCTGCAGGAGGAACCGCATGGGTTTGGGTTGGACTTTGACAGGACTGCCCTTTGTTCCCCGGTTCTGTTTATAAATTTTGTGGACAGAATTTCTGTGCACAAAGGTGTTGAAGGGGGTCATGTTTGGTGGTCTCAGGATCACGTCTCTGCTTTCTGTGGACGATTCTTTTGGCTTCATCGAGCAGTGACCTCCAGCTATCACCGGAGCGGTTTGCAGCCGAGTGTGACGCGGCAGGGATGAGGATCGGCACCTCTGAATCTGAGGCCATGGTTCTCAAACGGAAAAGGGTGGATTGCCCACTCTGGGTTGGAGAGGTGTTACTGCCACAAGTGGAGGAGTTTAAGTATCTCGGGGTCTTGTTCATGAGTGAAGCAATAATGGAGCCGAAAGCTTTCCGGGCAATCTTTATTCTGGCCCTCACCTGGTCATAAGCTCTGAGTAGTGACTGAAAAAAGGAGATCGTGAATACAAGCGGCGGAAATGAGTTTACTTTGCAGGGTGGAAGGCTCAAGAGTGGAGCCTTCCCTGAAATCAGCTGACTCCACCGCGTCGAGAGGAGTCAGTTGAGGTGGTCTGGGCGTCTCCCTCGGGAGATTTTCTGGGCATGTCCCACTGGGAGGAGGCCCAGCGGTCCACCTAGGACACGCTGGAGAGATGATGTCTCCGGCTGGCCTGGGAACACCTCGTTTCTCCCCAGAGGTACGGGTGGAAGTGGCGAGGGACAGAAGTGCCTGGGTTTCTCTGCTGAGACTGCTGCCCCCCGCAACCCGGACCAGGTTAAGCGGATGACGACAGACGAGGCTACGTTATGAACGTAACAGAATGCAATTTGGAGGAACTTTGTCTTTAGTAAAGTTATCATGATCATAGTGGGGGCCTCCCAGAGTAAGAATCCACTGAAATGTCTGCGTCACCTCCTGAAGGGATTTTTATGACAGATAGAAAATTTGTACATGATGAGGATCGTGATTTTAGGTGGCTTTCCCTTTATATATCATTAACGTTGTTGGGAATAAACAGCTATAATGAAACATATAAATATTAATCACTATGCGTGTTATATTATTTGGATAATGTTGGATTTGTGTTTTTCCTATCACGTCTGGCTTCTCACAGCACCCTTCCCGATACGGCCGTGATACCAGCAAAAGATTTGTGGAAAATTTCTATTGCCGACTGGCTTGAGCAGATTACGGCTCCCGATTTTATAAGTGAGCAATGAAAAACACCCATTAGCGTTTGTTGTAGTTCATTGAAGAGGAGCTGCTCTGTACCACTTTTAATTAAATTGCATTCTTATTTGTGACCAGCCGTCTTTCAGGAAGTTTGTTTTGTGTGGCATTTAAGTCCTTTATATTATCAAATCAACTGGGCTTTTTTTTGCACTGGCTGTCTGCCTGGTTCCTTTCAGGACCCTCATAGGACCCTCATCATGGTGACTGGGAAGCGCCTGGCTGACATTGGGTATCGGGCCTTTTCTGCCTCCATGATGCTGCTCACAGTCTACGGAGGCTACCTGTGCACCATGAGAGGATACCGCTACATGCAGCGGCAAAAACAGTTGCAACTGGCAGCAGAAAACCAGGATCCTGAAGTCATCAAAGACTGATGCCCAGATGGACTTTTTTTTTCTGTCCAATCCTAAATGATGAAGATGTTAATTATTTCTTGGACGTGTAAGCGACTGCATTGAGGATATCACAACCTGGGGATAACGGGATGTTTTGTTTTTACAACTGTCACCAGGCAGATGAACAAAGAGAGCACCTGTGCAGCAATGGCTTGTGTCAAGTCTATTTTATGAGTGGCGCTGTTTAGCAGGTCAAGATGGATGCCATTGTTTGTATCATATTAAATGCCTTGAACCCCAACATGGCACAATGTGGTGTTTCCAGACAGAACTGCAGTAAGAAAAGCATCATTCAACAACAGAAAATATATTTGGAAATGACCTTTTACAAGGCACTCAGGGAGAAGATATCACACAATTACCACACAAAGTATAGTCCTCATACCTGGATTCCTGTATTGCAGTGATACACGAGCTCATAAACATTTGGTCTCAGAAGAAGTGGTTAAAAAAAAAAAAACAGTAAAAGAAGTAAACAATGAATCTCAAAATAGGCAAACCACTCTGGTTACAGGGTGAATCCACTCTTAATCACTAAGGGCAGAGACAACTGCTTTTACAAGTATTTGCACTTGTCTCAGGCAGGCGTCCTGCTTTACTGGGCTGATACAACCACAGCTATGACACAATATAGTCACACGAGTAGCGTTTTTCACAACGCTGAACTGTATGGTGTCCTGAGTTAAACATGCTTGTACCATGGTCTAGGTGGATACTCTTTTCTGATTGGCCATGCATAAAAAAACTATGCAATTCATATGTAGTGCTGCTCAAGTTTAGTCACTGAAAATTTACCAGTGACGGACCTGCAGCCACAGCAACGTTAATACGCACTGATGTCGAAGCTCCATTTTCAGCTGAGTTAGCAACTTGCCAAACTAACGATGGAGGGAAATCACGGCGATGCTGATTTCAATATTTCTTTTGATCCACTTTGGAGTGTAAAACAGCTTAAGGACTGAAACACAGCAGAGGAAAAGGAAACCAAGACAAAAATGACACAAAGCACTAAAAATGATAGGAGAGAAGGAAAGGAATACCTTAATTTTAATAATCAGTAACTTTGGCAATGGAGCCATAACCTTAAACCTTATCCCGGTGGAATTAAAAACCTACTGTGTAATGGACGGGCTCGGATATAGAGAGGGCGGGAGTTACTCCCCATGACAGTGGTGAACTTTCACCACAAAATTTCCAAAAGGTTTTATTTCATGTTGGTGGCCTAAGACCATGGTAAAAGCAGGGTAGTCAACACCTACATCTGCCTTCAGTGGATTGAGGATGTTTTTTTTGTGGCAGCAACCACACAAAGCAAATCCTTGTGCCTTAAAAACCATTTAACGCGCACACACAGTAGCTGCTGATCATGTCTTGCTCCAAGTTGGAATCTGCACCATTTGGGGCACCAGCGGCTGTCTACTCAATGTGATCCAGTGTGAATTAACCCTCAGAGAATAAAACAACAAAAATGAAGTTCATCTGACCAATAAAACTGGGAGAGAACATTCAAACAAAATCGGCAGCAAATCTCTGCACAAACTGCTGCCGCCGCCACCCGGACCTGGATAAGCGGAAGGAGACGAGACCAGTTGTCAGACATGTCGTGGTCGTGGTCGTCGTCGGGCTCTTGCAAGCGGTTGTCAGTATCTGTGCATCCATCACCAGTTCACTGACAACCTGTGCACGCTCGCTGTCAGTGTAAATGGGTGTGAGCCTTGCTTTTCAATGGAGAGTCTTAAGGCAAAGCTCAGTGAGATGTAGTCGGGCGGGGGGGTGTAGGGGCCGAGCTGCGGGGTGGGGGGCTCCCAGCTTCAGCCTCCATGTCACCAGCTGCTGTGGTTTTGCGCTCTGGGTTTGGCAGCAGCGTAGTGGCCATTAGTGCCATTTTCCCCTCTGAGAGTGTGAGAAGAAGTCTTGAGGTCATCTGTGGACGTGTCGGGCTCGTCTCCTGAGCTGCTCTCAATGTCGCTGCGAACGTCATTGCACACCTGATGGGTTGATAGAGGGGGGGGGGGGGGGGGGGGGGTGAAGCTGTCACGTTCTGTAAAAGCCTCACGCTCCAATCAGGACAAAGAAGTACGGAGGAAGGACAAAACAGCAAATGAAAAATGTCCAACTGAAGTCATGAAATCGTCAGCACAATTTCGGCTACAATTCCACCGTAATGGACATTTCAGGTGGAGCTTTTGCAGGTTGTCCTTCCTTCACACATTAAAGCATGTCATTAAAAAAAAAAAAAAAAACTACAATTAGAACACAAAGCTTTGTCATTTGGTTTTTAAAAAACTGAAAACTTGTGTTGAGGATATTTATTAGCAAAGCGCTGGTATCCCTCCCACCCGTCCTTGGTTTGGTGTGGATCATGAGGGAAGGAATAAGCCATTAAATTTTAGGGAAGATAAAACATCTGAGTGCTGGATATACTGTAACCATCAGACAATGACTGATCTGTGCCCAGTGACTATCTCTCTTGCAAGTTCTCCGTGGGCAGCGTTCAAAGTTTTTGGCAGAGCAGGACGCAACCATGAAGTCTAGAATCACTGGATATTTGGATTGAATTTCCACACAAATATACTGCAGATTAAAATACTTACTAAATATGTAAAATACAGACTTTTTTTAAAAAGAGAAAAAAAGGCTGTCTTCTGCAAGGCACCTGTGTTCGTTGTAACCACAGGGTGGTGGTGTGAGGCACGTTTGTGCGCCCGACTAATGAGGAACAGCAGACATACCTGACATTCATGACACTATTACTCATCATTCACCAGCCTCTTCCTCCTGCTGCTTTTGCGAGTTGAGGCGGAAGCCAGTGAGTTTGTGAATGTCGCTGCGCTGCGACTGCTGACTAAATTCCCAGAGTCCCTGAATCATTTCAAGAATGAGCTGGAAAGTTTACAATAAAGTCAAAGGAATCCCGACTGTGTGGAGACTTGCGACAAAAAAAAAAAAAAAAAAAAATCAGAGACAGTAAAAGTGTCAAGCGGACAGAGCGAACAGAGAAGCGAGAGAGCAGCAGGCCAGCAGGGCTCACAGGACAAAGATGGACAGAAAGACAGGATCTCCCTCTCTCATTCCGGAGGGAGAGGAAACAAACTGCGTCTGCAGAGAAAATGAGACAGTCAGGGCAGTTTGGGAAAAAAAAGAGTCGAGGCAGCAAATTAATCTCCAATGTGGCGCTCTGGGTCTGTAAACATTCTGTCATCAGCAACAGATGTCTGGCTCGAGCAACTGTTTATTTGTTCCACCTCTCTATTGCCTCCACAACACTATTCCTATATTTACCAATTGGTTTTTCAGACTTTAAAAGCTGAGTTTTTGGCTCGGTGGGCGGATGCAGAATGTATATAAATGTAGATATGTTTGATTCGTGCCACTTTTGGTAGTGGCCGGCTGATGCTCGTCAGCGGTGCAGCGGCTCACCTTGCCTCGCAGCATGGCTTTGACAGCTATGCGAGCTATGAGGTAGGACCAGATGATGTGCAGCACTTGGAGGACCAGTAGTAAGAAGTTGAAGAGCCACCAGGACGGGTACGGCCCCACGATGGCCCAGCTCTCAAACACGGTTGAGTTCAGGATCCTGGAAAACAAGGCCGAGAGAGGCTGTAGATGAGAAGGCGAAGAGTTAATTCGCACACGCTCAGTCATTTATCTCAGCCGGCGCGTTAAATTGCCGAGCAGTTCTTTGATCCGGCCGCCAGCGCTTATGAGGTCTATTATGACCGTAAAGATTATAATTCCCCCTTGAAAGCTAATGGAAACGGGCCAACCAAGCAGATGGGTATCATAGATCTACTGTAGTGGTAGGTAGGCGCTCACTGAGGTCACGTCTTCCTTTAAATCCCGCTGAGTGACGGGAGGCTGTCAGCAGACCCATCTCCCCCAGCAGAGGGATGGATTTCAGTCCAGCTCACTGCGCCGGCAACACTACCTTTACCACTCATCCACACCAAGACACCGAATATAGCTGCTCAGGTTACTTTCGCCAACGATAGGATCCCTATTGTGCGTCTGTCTGGAGGTTGAGCCTCAACATCCAGGTCTCTGTCGAGGAACGGTTGGGCTGTTTTAAGGCCTCGTTGCCGAGAGCAACAGGAAAAATGAAGGTGAGTCTGAGGGTGCTGTGGAATTTGCCTCATCTGATTTGTGAAGTGACGAAAGCTGCACCGCAGTACACATTTCTAAACAACAGAGGTCAGATGGGATACAAATTGTGTAACTGAGTTTAGGGTCCAGGTGGCTGACCGGCGTTGCACTTGTATACATATTTAAATTACGGTAATTTCAGAAATCAAAGCACAGAATAATGATGATGATGTTTTCTGTGTGAATAATCATTTACAGATGCAAAGCTCAAAAACAGTGTCACTGAAAAATGTAACAACAAGACCTCAAACCTAAAACTACGCCCTCATTGCTGCAACAGTAGAGATATTACCTGTTAGTAAAACATAGCCTGTAAATATTTGCTTTCATTTGAAATATCATGCAACGACGCAGGCATCATGCTGTGCTTACCATAAGGGGTATATAACGAGCCGTGTGATAAAAAACGCCACACTAAACACAATGAAGAGGAAGTCACACAGACGCTGATACTTTGCATAGTTGGCCAACTTGGCTGCCTGTTGAAAAAGCACAAAGGAATAACAGTTTGTTACATTTTGTGAAGTTTTTTTTTTTTTTTCTTTCCCTCCTTGAAACATCAATCCTATGAAATTCCGCGTCTCATATTCCCACTGTGTTTGATTTCGGCCAAGTGGGAGTTGACCGAACAACAATCACAATTCGTCTCCATTGTTTAATAAAAGGCTGCTGAACAATCAGGCCCAGGCTGCAGGATTACCATTTGCACTTCATGTGGGAGCATATTGCAGCAATTCTTTTTGTTTTTATTCCATGTTTGAAAATAGCAAAACATTGCTTGGGTACTTAATAATAGACGCAGAGTGGAGGCCACTAAAAACAAACCCTCCATTGATGTGGTTAGCATGCCAGTACGAGGACAGCAGAGAAGGACGACAGAACGTATGCGATTATTCCAAAAATGGCCAGAAGCAAAGTACAGTACACATGATTTGTAGCTCGTAGCTCATGTGTGTGTGTGTGCGCGCGCGCGTGTTACTGACCTCAAGCAGGAAGTCAGAGGCATCGTGGACACACATCACAAGGCTGCCCACTCGCACCATGTTGTTGGCGTAAGAGAAGCTGATCAGGCCTACTGTCGCCAAGTGATGGATGAACATGATCAGGAAGTCCTGCGATCACAGAAGCGGGAGGCCTGGTCAGCACAGGTCAGCACTGGTCACATGTTTAAATGTTGAATCGGTCTTACGTTGTTGTGAAAAGGGGTTGGGTTTTTTTGTATGTTTTTTGTTTGTTTTTTTAGCAAAAATGACCTCTTGAATTTAGCTGGGGGATGAACTGTTGCGCCACAATGGAAATGTGATTATGGATTAAAAGCTTGCATGCCAGCAATCAAACATTTATGATATCCTATGATTTCAAGAGGCTATGCATTATCAACAAGTTCGCTAAAAATTAAAAAAAAAAAAATGGAGCAAACACCACAATATTAAAATAGTGAAAAAACAGTGTTTAAGTGACATAGTATGAAAAAGAAACCATTTAGCCACAATTACTAAGCCAGAAAAATAAACAACATAAGGTAAATTAATACAGAATAAGAGCTGATTCTGTTTTTTGTTTTGTTTTCTTAAGTAAAATAAAAGTACAAAAGTCATTGCAAGCAGGCCACAAACAAACAAAAATACAGAACAACAACAAAACAATAATAATAAAATGTTTGATGACAGTAACACTGAAGCATTGGACAGCAAACAAAAATGACAACAAAACTGAACTTATGCAAGTATTTTGATTACTGAATAATTGCTTGTTGTTCAAGCATAAATGCCAAAAAATGTAAGGTAATGTAATGCTTCTTGTGAGGATTTTACTGATTGCCTTCTGTCTTATTACTACACATGTGGTATTTCCAATAGCTGGTTTTTAGTTTTCTGATGCTCTTCAGATCAAATAATGAACCGATTACTCAGAAAATAACTGCCAGACTACTGGATCCTGAAAATGTTCACACGCTTTGATGCCTATCGCTTGTGAGATTGACATCCTGCTTTTCGGAGGGCAATTGTATTTGAACAAGACAGGAGAACTAGACAGAACCAAGAGCTGAATCTGACTGGGACACAGGCAGGTTACCATGGTAATGACTCAATTTTCACGGGAGA
>CAAKHG010049767.1:6127-17590 GCA_901007715.1 Dactylopterus volitans | reverse complement strand
AGCCTCATCAGGCTGCAGGATTCTGTGAAGGTTTTTTTTTTTTTTTTTTTTTTTGGCCATAACTGCATTAATATACAATGTCTGATAGACATTTTATAGCCAAAAAGCTCAAAAGTCACTGTGATGATGTCATAATGTTCTGAAAACTTGGCAACTATTCCATTCCTCCAGTGTCTCTACATATATTTAAGGACCCTGAACAGACACAGATGAATGTGTGTGTGTGTGTGTTTGTGTGTTTCCATCACAAACTGACTCATTCTTTTTAGGAAATTCAATTAAAACTATCACAATTAGCTGCCCGCAAATTTTACGAGATTCATCGAATTCAATTTTAATTTAATTTTAAAATTTAATTTATCCACCTATTGATGAGATTGACCTGTGATTGTATTTTTGTTTTGTTTTTTTTGCATCACGTCTGCACTATTCTTTACTGTGTCCCTCTTGCTAGCAGACACTTTTTGCCTCCCTTGCACCTCATCTTTTTCTGTTAGCTGCTGTAAACAATGAATTTCCCCCATTTTGGGGATCAATACAGTTTTATTATGTCATTTCTTTATATATTAAAAAAAAAAAATCCTTTGTTGGTAGAGTGTGGAAGTGCTAAACTGTCCCCCTCATTTTCTCCGGTCCACACAGGGACCGGATCGACCCCTTTGCCTTCAAGTTCCAGTTCAAGAACGTGGAGTACTCGTCGGGCCGCAACAAGACCTTCCTGTGCTACCTGGTGGACAGAGGGAACGCGGCCGACGGGCTGCTGAGGGGCTGCCTGGAGGACGAGCACGCCGGCTCTCACGCCGAGGACGCCTTCTTCACGCAGTGCCTGACGGACTACGACCCCGCGCTGAAATACACCGTCACCTGGTACACGGCGCTCGCAAAAAAGTCTGTCAGGCGGCAGGATTTTTGCTGTCCACAAAGACATTTCGCCATCATCCTCTTCACCTAAATCTGTGATGTCAAATTACATTATTAGCGTGTACAGTTGCACCTGTTGCACCGCTCCTTCATAGACCCATATGTCATTTACTGTGTGGAGATCTGGGGACACGCGTACAAAACAATCACAAATCCAATATTTGTACTACAAAAGAGGAGCAGTAAGAATCATCAACACGACCATGCAAACATATTATTCATAAATTTACAATTCCTAAAAAATTCACTGATCTGGTTGACTAAACTAAAAATGTACAAAAATAAATAAGATTTTTTTATTCAGCTGGTGTGGGCGGGGCTCCAAACAGCCGCCGCCGCCGCCGCTTAATGACCAAGGTGATGAAATGCAAACAGGAGCTTTTGATATTGTGAGGGAACAAAATATTCTCATTAAAAACGGGCGTGTTTGTGTTGAAACTGCAGCGGCCCTTGTTGTGGCTTAATTAAAAAAACAAAAAACGTATAGTGGTGCGACATATGTCACATTATACGATGCAACAAGCCCATCAAATGATAGAAGACATTATTGGTTCATGCCGCAAATCAATTTCACATGGTATTAGAACATATTAGAACATGTGCGACTTCAGCGAACCCAAAAGGAGTAAATGCTGAGTCACATTCTGGATGAGGGGGTCAAACAAGTCCCATTGGTCCTTACGGGCCTATTAGGGTTTGCAGGATGGACGAACCGAAACTAAAACACTCCATTTGGTCAAAGTCAAAAGCACCAGACGACAAGACGTCTTCGCTTTGAGTCCCCAGAGTTGGTGCATCTCCAAATGCACATCTCCTCACCCAAGTTTTAGTGGTCAATAGTCCTTTTATTCCGTGGCCTCAAACTTCTCTAAATTTATCTCAACCTGATTCACAGTGACACAATAAACACTGACCAAACTTTGAAATTTTCCCTCGTCCTTCAGGTACATGTCGTCCAGCCCCTGCACCGCTTGTGCAGGAAAGATAGCCGAAATGCTGAAGGCCAGGAGAAACATCAAGCTGAGTATCTTCGCTGCCCGGCTATTCGAGTGGGAGGAGGAGGAGATCCAGGCGGGGCTGAAGGCCCTGCACGCTGCTGGATGCAAGCTGAGGATCATGAAGCCTCTGGACTTCTCCTACATCTGGGACACATTTGTTGAGAATGAGGACCAACCTCTGAACCTGTGGGAAGACTGCAAGGAGAACTATGAGTACTACCAGGAGAAGCTAGCTGACATCCTACAGTGACGGCAGCAAGCGTAAGTGGCGCAGGGGGGAGATGTCGAGAGGCAGAATAGCAAAAACGTCCCTGACAGGATTAACTGGCAGCACTGAAATGTTGCAGAATGGCAAAATAAAATGCGAGGCTAAAGGCCGATTTAGAAAAGTACTCTAAAAAAACGAAAAAGTGTATTAAAAGTTCTTTCTCTGTTGACGCAGGGAGCCAGCTGGGAGTTTGCGCGACCTCGACCACCACCGCTCCGACATTATCGTTGTCCATCGATAGCAATAAAATGTCATCGCAGGAATCCTCACGTCTGACTCCCACCTTCACTGTCCTGGCTTTCGACGTTAGTGCTTCATTGTACGTGTTATTTTTTTCTAATGGTCTTCTTTGACTGTACAATTTTTGCACAATTTTTTTTCCCTTCATGGGACGCCACCAATTTTGTAGTAGTAGTGCCATTACATCCAGTTAATCATCAAAAGAATGGAAAGAAACCAAGTAGCCAAAAAAAACCAGACCTTCCTCCGCATCCAGTCTCTATCAGTGGCCTCAGAGTTACCTCGACATTTACCGGCCCAGTTTAGTTTGGGTTTTAATGACCCCATCTCAGCTCAGTTTGGATTATAAGTCGTAAAAGTGACAATACATTTGGACGGGCTGTGCAAATGCTGCAGTTTCCTGGGTTTGTGTGGGGACGTTTGTTGGCTTGCAAAGTTTTTAAAAACCACAGGACTGAGATACTTATGGAGACCTAAGACCTTGTGTGCATGGTAAGTGTATCTGTGTGGTTTCTCAGTCGTCCAGGTCATGGTATTCATAGAAATTTCGGTGGAAAGCAACTTAGCTTCTTTTGGTCGTTGAAGACATCTTAAATGACTCTCAGGTGACCTGAATGACCCTCGGACAGATCTGCAAAAGTGTAGGTGCGTGGGACTCCAACAACCAGAAGAAGCCTGTCAGATGAGAGGTGAAACTGCCTAAGGTCCAAGGCACGTTGAAAGTGGGCAAAGTCGGGGTTAGCAGTGTGAGAAAGTGATTAAATGTTGCAACGTTGGTCAAAGGGCTTCTTGTTTGAGATCTTTGACATATTGTAAGAGACTGCTCACTTTAATGGACACTCATGTCTGTTTACATGGCCAATTCATCCTTTGTGTTTAGAGGGCCTCGTCTGTGCACGTCAACACAAACGAGTCTGCATTTGCCATCTGCGCACTGTCTGTTCATCAATAAACTAATTTCAGTTGTTTTTGGTTTCTTCTCTTCAACCACAGCGGTCCTACAGCAGCTGAATCCCAATTGACCCCTCTATGTTGTCGTGTCCACTTCCAGGGGTCGGGTGTCCTGATTCTTGTTGGGGTTGATGGGTGGAGGGAACCGTTAAGGGCTACATAGTCCTCCGAGTGGAGATTTGAAAGGATCAACAGAAAAGATTCAAACCCAAATGCACAACAACAGGGTAACAGACAAAGTTCTCTTTACTTTCCCAATTAAGGCAGAGTCAGGTAATCAGGCAGAACAACAGAGAGACGCTGGATAGCTTGGCAGGAACACAAGCCAATCTGGCAGAGGACTGGGGAAAACGGACCGGCATAAGTGCGCTGAGGGCCAAACGGGAGAACGAGCCACAGGTGTGGAGATGGGCGGGGGGGAGAAACCAGGTGCAGGTAATGAGCAGACAGCACAGACCGGGGGAGGCATGATCTGAAACGACAGGAGGGTTAGTGGTGTAATGACCGTGTGAAAGCAAACTGAGACTTGGGGTTCCTGACAGAGATTTATTTTTTCAAGGGGTAAACTTCAAACCGAGGGTCATGAGAAATTACCCTGAATGCCCTGCAAATCAGCAGCAGCGCGGCAACGTGAAATACTTACTTACATTTCATAAATGTAAGTATTTCCTTCACCGACAAAAATTACATAAATCCTCATACCATAAATTCTCTGTTTCAGTGTACCGGGCAGTACTCTGCAATACCAAGTGGGGATACTAGAAAACAGAGGGTCGATTGACTGGTGGGGCTGAAGGGGTGAGTTGGGATCGGTCCTTCATCAAACGCAACATCTGGAAAAGCAGCTGACCATGTTTTAAGTTGATAACCCCGGGGTTCTGTTTCAATGTGGACCATCAGAATCCAAAACATCCGCAAAACAATGACAAAATCCATGTGTTTTCCTTAGCCAAATTTGATACCATTCAGCGGGTTTACATTTCTAAAGCCTGTAATTATGTGCGTTAGCGGAGGTCTAAAGTCTAAAGTGCCTCTTGCCCATGCTCACTGGACCTAAAGACCAGTAGGCACTGACCAGGTGACTGACGTGGTGACCCGAGTGACTTGAAAATCCAACTGTTTGGTGAGTGAATCCTACAAACTCGAACAAATACATTTGAAATGAACATGTTTGAATTCAGTGAAATCCACAAGAATATGTTTAACTCAAAACTCCTCTTTCTGATCATTTTCACCTTTCAGTTTTTTAAGGGGCACACTTCAATCCTTGAGAAATCACCCTGAATGCCTCGCAAATCAACATGAATGCACGACAAAGATTACATAAATCCTGATATCATAAATTCTCTGCTTCAGTGTACCAGGCAGTTCTCATCATGAGCTCCTCTCCACCGCAGGAACTTTTTTCTCTTCTGGAATTACCCCAAACTTTCTCTGGAACAAAAAAAAAACCTAGTATAGGGGAGGGACTTTTCAGATTCCCCAG
Source organism: Dactylopterus volitans (assembly GCA_901007715.1). Taxonomy (NCBI): domain Eukaryota; kingdom Metazoa; phylum Chordata; class Actinopteri; order Syngnathiformes; family Dactylopteridae; genus Dactylopterus; species Dactylopterus volitans. The sequence goes on along the minus strand of CAAKHG010049767.1, from coordinate 12,726 downwards.
AATTCTTGAGGGGCGTGGAATGTGTGTTTGAGTTTCAACAAGCTTTCACTTCCTTTGTTTTTCCATCATTTGGGAAAAGGGAGTGAAAGGAGAGAAGTGGAGGGACGACGAGGTCCAAGGTCCTTTGGAGCGGATTGGCCGAAGATGAAGTTAAACGGGACTTCAGGTCGTCAACACGAAATGGCCATGTCTGGGCAAGAATAGCCGACAAGCTGGCGGAGCTGGAACGTGGGATAGTAAACGAAGCCTAAAGAACGTTGGATGGTAAATGAAGGATAACAGACGTAGGATAATAAGCGTATCGCTCACGCCCAAACAAATTCAGGAGGAGGGGGAGAAGCTTTAGCAAGATTACAAGAAGCTGAAGGTCCACAACGGTCGCAGTGGGTCTGACGCCATAGGAACCGGCGGTCTGGGGCAGTGAAGCAGTGGAACGAACATGGATATTCACTATTTAATTGTTTACACGCTCTAGACAAGAGACAAGAGTCAGCAGCACGCCATTTGTTTTGTGAGCCAAAAGCCGATGATATAAGGATATTCATGGATCTGCTCTCAAATAAAAGAAGATGATATGATCCAAAATTCGAGGATGTTCAAAGTACTTTAATGCGCGAGCTCGGTTCTTCTTGTTCCATGCATACACAAGATAGACAAAGAACTTCTTCACAAGCATCTTTTTTAAGGTGTTGAACATCTGGAAGTAATTAAAATGACTGACAATGGTTAGATAAGAGGGGCCTCACAGTCTGAATCTTCCCAGACTTGTTGGCGCCCCATGAACTAAGAAATCAGAAGATATATGCTATATGAACAATCCACATATGATAAGAAGAACATAGAAGTACATATTTCAAGAATGTTTCTCTTAAGAGTCGCGCTAGCTTATCTCACATGCTTAATTTATGTTCAAGTGAACATTAAAGTCAAGGTACTATTAAAGGACAACATAAGAGAGAAAGGAAAAACACTTAATATCAGCCGAGTTAACCTAATGCTAACGCTAATGCTAACCAGTCAACAGGCTGACTCTAAAGCTAAATCACGGACAGAGAACTTGATGTGTTTTTGTTGCAAGGAGCTGATTTATGTGTCGTGAATTCCAGATGAAACGGATCGTACGGACTCACCACAAGCCGAGGAAGCGTTATCAGACGCGACATCTCATGACAGCAGGACCAGGGGGTCCAGACCGGCTCTCTGGCGGTCCTGGTCCGGCTTGTCCAGAACTCTTTCCTGACTTTTATTGTTTTGTTACTCTCAACACACCTTGTTTTTGAACCTTTGTTTTTCATTTATATTTCTGTTAAAAAAAATCTGGCCTAATATCTGTCTGTTTGTTTACATGGCATCAAAAAAAATGTAAGTATTTTAAGTTAAGTTAAGTTGTAGAATTCAATGCAGGCATTTGTATAAATGTGTGTGGGTTTAGGGTTTAAACAGGACTACACTTATAAAGTGGAGTGGTGGAGTGCAGCTTCTTTTACCCCATTAGTCATCAGCCTGATTTGAATACATTTTTCCAGAGATTGCGGTGCAGGTGAAACGCAAACTCCCGCAGATTACCGGGCATTCTTTGACCCAGGTAAGCAAGTTCCTGGACATAAAAGTTCATGAGAATTTTGGTGGAAAAAGAGCAGTGGCAACACATTTGGATGAGTCACACTGCCATGGAACGTTGCGCAACACCGCAGCTTCATACTGGAACATTTCACTAGAAATGAAGACTGAGACAGAGGAAAGGGGCGAAGGCCGGCTGGACACAATCAGCTAGCAAGGAACAGGCAGACGTGAGGGTAAGAAGGGAGCCAGTCGGAAAAGGGACGGAGCAAGGCCGGAACAAACTAGGCAGAAAATAACCAGACAGGAAGTAAAACAGCCACAATGGCGGAACCACAAAGTAAAAACAGGAGGTCACTAGAAACAAAAATCAGATACAAACTAAGAGTTTAAAAGTGTCCAAACTGCAGCTCAACAGTCCAGCCAGGACCGTGACACATTTGTTCTTCGTCCTCAGGATGTGCGCTTGGACCCCGTTGGACTTCCAAGGGGGACAAAGGGAATCTAACGGGTCATTAATCACAATCATTTAGCAAACGCTTTTACCCAAAGCGACAACATGTGGAAGTTCACCAATCAATTATATTGTGAATGACACTACAGTTGATATTTAACTCCTCTTAACTTCTCTATGTATCTTTATTTATGTTTTTTTTTTTTTTAACTGAAAAACGTCATTAAAAAAACAAATCAGAATTTTGTCAGATTTTTTTTTTTTTTCTTTTTTGGCAGATTTTAAATGTAGAGCCAACGTAGCACATCACAGCAATCGCATGAAACTGATCTGCAGTCCGGTAAAGCAGCGCCTCCTAACCTTGGTAGAGTCATATATTGTGTCACATGCCCTTTAATCATACCAATTAAAGTTATCAAGCATGCCTCCTCTTGTGCGGTTGCCCGGCAACACCTGACCTTGGCAAAATCGGACTCTCGCAGGCGGAGACGTGCACGTCAGCCTCGGCGTTAGTGGGCGAAGGAATGTGACGGTGAGGAAGAAAATGTGGCTCAGGCCAAAAAATGATAATGGTACAATTTACTTTAAAAAAACCCCTCTAAAGAGCGATTTCTGCTGATGTCGTTGAACCCTTAAAATGTGTGCAAAAATGAGCACAGAACACTGGAGTATTTGGAGTTATTTTTACTTTTGACAGTTTAGCCTTTCCCTTTGGTCTGAATCCCTGTAAGTTCTGCTGCCGTGGAGGAGAACCGGCTGGAAAAAGATGATCGACACCGGTCGGATTAAGTCCAAGTTAAAATTTAAAATTTGACCAAAATGCCATTGAAAAATGATATTTCAGACACGTTTGTCTCTTTACTCGTGAACGGTTTTCAAACAAAGTCATTTTTACGACTCAAAGTGCCCCCAGTTCATCTGGGTCACGTTCCAGTTACACTGTAAATGCTGTTTTCCATGGAAGCTCGTGGGTGGACCAGCGACCGCTGAACTGGCAGTTACGTAAACACCCTTCTGAAAAGCAAAATAAACTGTAACCAACGTGCATCAATGGTGAGTAATTAAGTAAAACTTTTGAAACGGGTAACGTGAGATACATTGTTTTCCTTGGTGAGCAGAGAGCCCCGCATTCCTCTGAGGTGAATAAATTATGCTTCCAATCAAGCGCTGTTGCCGGTCAAGAATGTGACAAAACGCAGTTTTCTTCGTCACCCAATTAGCGCCTGCACCAGTTAGCGGCCGGTATTGTTTTCACCTCTTGAGCGTGCATCGTGGCGGACACGCCCGCTGTGGGAGTGCGTTGGAGGCTGCGCAGGGTGCGGACTGACCCAGTGAGCGCTCGTCTGATGATGCGTCCGTGACTCCCTGCCGGTTGGGATGCCAGACCGTTGACTGGCATGGCCCCCCTCCCCCCACGATCACGAGTTGGACTAGGTTCAGGCGTGACCGGTCACCGCGTTGCTAAACAACGGTCTTTCACATTGACTGACTGGGCGCAGCTCACAGAATCCTCTGGGGTTGCCGTGGTGATCCAATGGCTCAACGCCAGAGCCGTTTTTTTTTTTCACGTCCCGTAAATTCCTTACTTTATAACCCTGATTATGGCGGTAACGATTTGTGTGATGACAGGCGAGACTTTCATGTCGCACGGAAGGAAAACAAACAAAAAGCTCTTGATTTGTGAAGGTGTCTTGCAGGTTTCAACCGGGGCCATAAATGAACCCAAAGGTCAGGGTTCGGGTCATTTCATATCCATAATCCCAAATTACAGGCTGAAGGCAGGCCTTTTATTGTTGGATCCTACTTCCCAGGCGGTTCTGAGGCCTCTATACCAGCGGAGGTTTGTACTGACTTAGAAAGGGTGAGCAAAGACAGCTGACGTCAAACGACATCTTTGCAGGCATGAGCGGGAGCAGATGGACTCGGACTCGTCATTGGCCTTGAGGTGGATTCGTTGCTGGTCACCTGGGGACGGCTGTTATACCTGAAGTTCTTCATCGCGAGTGTTCTCTTGCATGAAAGGCCACGCAGTTCTCATGTGGTGTTTTTCCGAGCCCCTCGCTGGACTTGTTGGAGGTGAGACCGCAATCGAAAGCGGCTCTTCTTCGGCATGGAGTTTAAATTGTTATATTTTAGCCTTTCGCAGAACCAGTGGAACCGCGTGTGACGGCGATACTCTTGGAATCAACCCAAAAGATTCCATTGCCCCTTGATTCCTTTGCCCCTTTGCGCCGCCCCTCCACCAAACCCCTTCCACATCCTGAATGCCCTTCTTCCCACTTCCTGCAGCCCCTCCGGTGGGTTGGACCTCAGGTGTCTTTTGCTTTCCTGATCATCTGACTGACTCCATCGACAGCACTTTAGTTAGCAGAGGCTCTTTGGTTGTGCCTCTAAAACCGTGTTATCAAGTCAGTCCAGTCCCTTCGTAAAAAAACAGTTTGCAAAGGTCTTATGAGACAAACTCCATAACCCGCAAAAGTTTAATAGAAATGCTGTTTAGCCTCTCGTGACCAATAAAACAAGTGCTTCTTTATATGTAAATATATTCTATTTATACTTTTCTGGTTCAGATTTTGTTTTTTGGCTCCAATCCAGTTTCATGGACCAATTATTGTCAACAGCTGAGGTGAGATATAATTCCCTTTGTGGTGTTAATTACTGTGAAGAGAAATTATTTTAATGAGATCAATGAGGTTTAATGACATTTTTTTTTTTTCCAGGGTAATTAAACAATCTAAACACACTTGGAAGCGAACGAAAGCATCTTTTAAACTCAGGAGGGGCAGATTTTAAGAGTCACCCAAACAGGTTGGGTTTGAATCTCGTCCAAACAGGTTTATTTGTTGTTTACTGTTGGTAACTAAAACTGCGCCCGTCACGTCGTAGCTCACGCTCGGGCTTCTTCTTTCTCTCCGTATGGCAAAAACCAGGTTGCCCAAGATATTTGGTGCACTCGTAATATTCTGTATTTCCCTTTTTTTATGTGATATGATGCTAATAAGTATCTGCTGTTTGCACAGAGGATCTTAGTTAAGGAGGCCCAGGATTCGTTCACTGACACACTGCTGAAGGAATGCGGTCCTATGTGGCCCAGTCTGAGGCCAAATGTGCAATGTGGTCCGAGTTGTTGCCCCTCCAGAGGGTACCAAATCCCGGAATGCAATTTAAACCGTTTCAAATACTCTTTCGTACCCACCGCCATCAAAATCCTAAACTCTAAATAGATCTGTAGGCCGAGGCCCGGGACCTGTGCAATAACTATGTCTTCTTATTGTTTGTTTTGTGCTTTAATCTTTCTCTGGTTATGTCACAAGTGTGTATGTAGCCTACCTGTGCGTCTTTTGCTGTCATGTGTATTTGTTGTCTGTAAGGGCGTCGTGCACTTTGGTTCCATGACAACTTTCCCCTCGGGAAACATAAGGTAAGTTCTATTCTATCTTCAATGCGACTGAAAGACGCACGTTAGAGTCACAACTTCAGTGACGTGATTCAGGGTGCTTTCACATCTCACCCCCACATACTCAGCTTGATGTGAGAGCTGTCGCCTAAACTCTAGCACAGGCTAAACTCTGGCACAGGCTAAACTCTGGCACAGGCTAAACTCTGGTTCAGGCTAAACTCTGGTGCAGGCTAAACTCCGGTGCAGGCTAAACTCTGGTTCAGGCTAATCTCCTGTGCAGGCTGAACTCTAGTGCAGACCAAACCCTCGTATAGGCTAGACTCTGGTGCAAACTAAACTCTGGTACAGGCCAACCTCGGGAGCAGACTAAACTCTAGTGTTATGCGCAGGTTAGGGGAAGCTGTAGCATGACGTAGAGGTGTGGCTCCCCTCTCTTCTTGCTCCCACAAATGACCAAGCTCGAAAACAGTACGCGACCCGAGGGCCATAACAACGGACTAAACCCTGGTGCAGACTAAACCCTGCTGCATGGTCTCCATCGGCCTCATGAATCAAATAAGCAAATACAATGTATGAAAATACATTGAATATAAATGTGAAATGCATGTACTTATTAGGTAATAGGTACTTAGGTAATAAATGCACAGTATGAAATTCATCACCTTTATTTATTCAGGGAGGGCCAATTGAGAGCAAGCTCTCTTTTCCAATGACGCCCTGATTACAGTAATTTGAACAAGCAAGCAATTCAATTGATACATATAAATATACATTAGATTGATATAAATATACAAGCAAGGTGTAAACATAAAACAGTAAAACAAAACAACAATTTCAAAAAGTACATGTACATTCATAACGCATGAAATCACTAAGAAGATGTTTAAAATGATTAAAAGAAATTAAGGCATCTAGATGAAGCTGTGACAGCAGATTATTCCATTTGAAAGGAGCAAAGTATTCAAAGGCATTCTTTCCTGCCTCAGTTTGTAGAGATGTGACAGGTTTGTTAGATAAACTGGTAGTTTGTGAAGCAAGGCCACATAATTTAAAATTATGTGGCTTGTTGGTTAAAATAAGGTCCAATAAGGTAGGTTTCTCAAGGTTAGCTGGATCCGGCCTGGTTGGAGCAGAGATTAATTGTGTGAGGTTAAGGTCTACACACAGATCTTTTAGACCATGGGA